>CM029541.1:9958945-10218945 GCA_017141395.1 Laodelphax striatellus | reverse complement strand
ATTTCCAATACTCTTCAAATCGGCTGAAAAATGAATACAATGGATCAAAGTGTTGTTACAATTTTATATGGAAAATTGATTTGACAATAATAATACAAAATGATCCAAGTGTTGTTATAATTGTATATGGAAAATGGATTTGACAATAATAATACAAAATTTTTAGTATTTAAAATTTGTATTTTCATTATTTTATAATGATCCAAGTATTGTTACAATTTTATATGGAAGATGGATTTGACATTAAGGCCCCTTAATACCTTTGACTGAATTTATAAAATCGAGATGATTTTTGCGTGCGCGGGTGAAGAGGGGTCAAAACGAGTTTACTCCTTCGGACGCTATTTACCAACCGATAAGTATGAAATTGGTACCAAATTGTTCAGAACGATCTGTAGAATGTGTGTATGTATAACATTGAAAATTCGATTTTTCATCTTTAAAATGGCAGTATAAGTCGATGAACATGAAGTAAATTTCACTCATTTTAACCATCAATTGAAAAAGTGATAATAAAATTATAAAGTACAGCAACCATTCTAGCAATGTTTATCTTCAATATAAGACCATCCACACATTTCTAGCTTTAAAAATAGCGACATAAGGAGTAAACTACGAAGTGCCTGATTTCATGCTTTTTCCAAAGGTATTAAGGGTATAACATAGATAACCAATGATTTGAATAGGTGACATCTTAGGCTAGGCGTACACCGGTTAGTCAAGACAAGACAAGACGATATTAGTTACGTTTAGTCACAGTACTTCACATAGTTGCTTATAAAGCAACACACACCGATTGATCATTGCATCGGTGTGTGCTGCTTCATAAGCAGCTATGTGAATTACTGTGACTGAACGTGACTAATGTCGTCTTGTCTTGTCTTGACTAACCGGTGTACGCCTAGCCTTACGCGTACCCTGTCTTTATAGAAAGAGTAACCTAAATGTTACTCTATACCTGTATATACTGCTGTAGGTTACTTTCAATGTATTTTATGGGGTTTTCTTGTATTTTATGATATTTAATTTTCATTTTATCGTATTCTACTAGTATTTATCTCAATTTTCTTGTTTTTTTAGAGAGGCGGATGGATGTCTACTGGACAGTGTCGTCCCGCCTCCTTGCCGCCTCCGCAGCTCTAACCTCTTCCGCCTCTTCCTCTTCTGCCTCCGCCGCCTCCGCCTCCTCATCTTCCTCCTCTTCTTCCTCTTCCTCCTCCTCTTCCTCGTCGGACTCCTCGTCGACACCCCCTCCCCCTGAGCCCACCCTCAGCGAACGTGAACAGATTCGCAATGAGTTCTACAAGACTTATGACGTCATGACTGGGGTAATTACTCATTATGTTCATGCATTTTATCTGTATTTTTTTTTTTGTTCATATTATAAAATAACTGTTATGACTGTAATTGATATTACAGTTTTTGTTATAAGTTTTAGAAATTTTATCATTTCTTAGTTTTGAGATTGTCGATTTAAATTTATTTCAATATTCAATCCCCTAGATCATACAATATTAATTGAATGTGTTTTGTTCCCATTATGAAATAACTACTGATACAGAGCGTGCCATCCAAATTGGCGTCTAGGGGAGGGTGTGCGAGAGAGATGGATAATCTCTCCCACCACGCTTCCCCACCAGCCGCTAAGGCTAGTACAGTCAGTGAAGCAAATAACATCATTGTACTGCTAGGTAACCGAAGCGAATATGAATTTTTTTATAAAGCTGAGTTTGCCAGCTGAATAAACTTTTGAAATTTACTGTACCGCGAGTCAGCAGGCACTGTAGTGTGAGGAAGCGATCAACGCGCATGCTCCAGTGAGACGCCAATTTGGATGGCACGCTCTGTACTCAAATCGCGGCTACTGTAGAGTACTTTTATTGTCAGTATATTATCATTCATAAATTAATTCTCCTTAACTTTTTTATTTTTTGCGGAAGTTTATTTATTTATGAATTTATTGTTTAAGAATGTTTTTAAAAATTTTAATAAATCAAACTTACTGTGATTGCCAGGTTCGTATAGCAGCCACCCTGGGCGGCTTTTTCGGCCTGATGGTGTTGCTAGTAGTCTACAAGAGCAAGTGCAAGTCGCGGACGCTGAGCGATGAGCATCTGGAGGCGGCAGTGGCGGCGGCGGTCGACCAGGCGGCGGCGGGGGGCGGCGGGGGCGGCTTGCTGGGCGGTGCCGAGGAGGAGAAGCGGCTCGCGTTGACCGCGGCTTTGGCTCTGTACGGGGGACCGAGGCGGTCGCTGCAGAGCTCCGGGGGCGGCAACTCCACCGCGGGCAGCTACCAGTCGTTTGTGCCGAGGTTCTCGTCGGTCGGAGGGTGAGGAGATAAGATAAGATAAGATAACTTTAAGATAAGATAACTTTAAGATAAGATAACTTTAAGGTAAGATAACTTTAAGATAAGATAACTTTAAGGTAAGATAAGATAAGATAACTTTAAGATAAGATAACTTTAAGATAAGATAACTTCAAGATAAGATAACTTTAATAAGATAAGATAACTTCAAGATAAGATAACTTTAAGATAAGATAAGATATGAGATATTACAAAAATTAGAATAGAATAGAATGACTGCCTTTATTTTTTTTACCTGGGAGGGCGAAGTTAGGGCGCAGTCGGCCCTCTCTTACACTTAACCCTCTAGGGATAAGTGTAGGAAACCCATTCCTCCTAAAACCATTACCCCGGTCGTACACCGGAGCAATAAGCAATAGGCAACTAGCAACATATGGATCATATGGTTGTCTACTCTATACAAACCAATAGTTCAATGCACACTGAAACAGCTGCTTTATGTGTGCATTGGACTATTTGTTTCTATAGAGTAGACGATAATGTGATCCAAATTTTGCTAATTGCCTATTGCTTATTGCTTTGGTGTACTAGCTGCCTTAGGGATGGTAGGAAGTGAAAAATTATTACAGCTCGTCCACTATGCTAAGGCATATGGATTAAAATTAATTATTGTCTAAACAACTCAATCAATCAATAATTTTATTCACTAAGGCTAGGCGTACGCCGGTTAGTCAAGACAAGACAAGACGAGATTAGTCACGTTTAGTCACAGTACTTCACATTTACCCTCCACTGGGAGCCTGGCTAATCGTTAGTAAGGCTAGTCAGTCACTCCCTATATTTTGGAGGAATGTTAAATTGTTGCATTGCACTATATAGCTGCTTAACACAATGTTATCCAGCAGTGCTTTGTTCCCATCACTGGGTTGCAGACTTGGGAAGCTTATGGTTGAGATGTCAATGTGCTAACCACACGTTGAATCTTTTCTGGGTTATGATCATTCACCTCTGCTGATTCAGTCAAGTGGATGTGAAACTGGCAACCAGCTGGTAGGCCTAAGCCCACATAGGGCTGTTGAGCCATTGACAAACAAAGAAACAACAAAAAATAGAATAGAATAGAATGACTGCTTTTATTTTTTTACCTGGAAGGGTGAAGTTAGGGCGCAGTCGGCCCTCTTACACTTAACCCTCTAGGCATAAGTGTAGGAAACCCATTCCTTCTAAACCCATTAGGGATGGTAGGAAGTGAAAAATTATTACAGCTCGTTCTCTATGCTAAGGCATATGGATTAATATGAATTATTGTCTTTACTACTCAATAAATCAATAATTTTATTCACTAAGGCTAGGCGTACGCCTGTTAGTCAAGACAAGACAAGACGAGATTAGTCACGTTTAGTCACAGTACTTCACATAGTTGCTTGAGCACACACATCGATTAGTCATATCGGTATGTGCTGTCCAAGCAGCTGAATTACTTAAAACGTGACATCGTCTTTAATAATGACTAATTTCAGCCTAATTATCACGAGATAACTTTGGGAAAATAGTGATTATTTACGAGGTAGGATAGGTTTGTTTTAGAACTGGGAGGTTTAGGGAAGCGGTTGTCCCAGTGGCAGAGGCAAGTCTAATCGGTGAGATTAGATAAGAGACAGAGCCTACCACTGCCGTTGTAACGGTGACCGGCTCCTCTACAGTATGCAAAGTGTCAATATAATTTTATTCATATTGTGGCTCGATTATTTGTAATGTGAAGATTAATAGTAAATTTGAGTGAGCAGGACCTTTGTCAAAAGAGAATGATTTTTATACTTCCATACATTGCCAGTAGAGGTGATATTGATAAAACTATAACACCTTCAATATTCATCTAATCTAATCAACAGATTCTCTTCATGATTTTCAGCTTAAAAATTGGATAATGAAAGTTAATAATAATTTCTCTGGTCGTGGGTACAGCACCACCAGTAGTTTATTCAAATTCTCAACATTAAACATCAAATTCATAAATACAAAGTCTTCTAAATCATCATTTTATATGAAGTCTTACATCTGAATTTAAAATTTTGCATAATTGAATTTTGTGGCCCCTACTATTTAAAATATGTGTCGGGATAAATAATTATTTTCTTGTTTACAATTTCTTTCAACTTTATTCAAACTCACTTTTTCCATTTTTTAGAAGTCTGCTAAATGCGCCAGTAGTAAGAAGACCTCCCTACTGTCGGCGTCCCCGCATCAGACAGAACAGCATTTCAATGACGGGCTCAGCTGGTGCTAATCACAGGTTCAGCTTTAACCAGTCGCCCATGAGTCAGCCTCTCACCTCACCTCCGCCTAAACGAGCTTATCCTGAAGTAAGTACAACAACTTATAACTCCTAGCTCCAAGTACTACTAAGGCTAGGCGTACACCGGTTAGTCAAGACAAGACAAGACGAGATTAATCACGTTTAGTCACAATACTTCACATAGTTGCTTATGAAGCAACACACACCGATGCAATGTATGGTGTGTGTTGCCTACAAGCAGTTATAATTATGTGTGACTAAACACTAATGTCGTTTTTCTTGTTGTAACTACCAAACCGGTACGCCTAGCCTAAGTCCTACCAGTTACTTGTGTTTTAGAGTAGAAAGTATTCTACCACTCAAGTCAAGATAAATAATATTGTTCTTAGTTCTAGTTATCAAGATCCCCAATACAGATTATCAAAGAGCATATTATTGAACACTATAATTTATTCATGAAATGTAGTAGATAGAAAAAGCCGATTTCAGGTCTATTATTATTATTATTTTTTTATATGAGATGAACTAAAGGTTCCACTCCATATTGACAATTGTTTGTGTATTTTTGTGTTTGCATGAGCTCCGTAAATTGATGTAATTTCATGTTGGTTGAATTCAATTAACTATAATGAAATAAAAACACAAATGTTGTCTTTTTCTACTTAGTTTTATTTATACAAAACTTAAGTTTCGATGCTCATGGCATCATCATCAGTTGAATGTTGAGTCGAAACTCAACAGAGTGTCAAATGACAACAAATGCAACAAATGAGTTTCGACTCAACATTCAACTGATGATGATGCCATGAGCATCGAAACTTAAGTTTTGTATAAATAAAACTAAGTAGAAAAAGACAACATTTGTGTTTTTATTTCATTATGGAGAAATTCTACAATATTTCTGAAAACAGTGTTAAATTTATCAATTAACTATCTTTGAGAGTTCAGATTCATACTATCCAGGATCCACAGGTATCATCAATCATTATAAATAGATAATATCATATTTTGAAAACAATAAATCAAGTGTGTACTCTTCTCCATGAGTAGAAATCCATATTATTCATTCAAATTTGATTGAACTAATAAATGCTATTGATTCAACTGATTGAACTACAAGTATAATGCTATTTTATGTTGTTTACATGATAAGAAGGTGTTTCGGCACCTGGCCTTTCGTCATAATTGGCGACATTTCCCAGCTCTTTGTGTGAGTATTTTAGAATAAAAAAACTAATAGAAAGCAACCGCTACTACACTGCAGCAATTGGTAGAAGTTTCACATTGTCAGCACATTTTTAGTAAACATTTAAAAGGAATCTTGAATCCTAAATTAATTTGACACAAGGAAAACAGTGAATTGCATCTTCACATTCTTCAGTTCTAGATTAATTATTACTTAAATATATTCATGAACAATTTGTTTATTAATAAATTATGTTTCCTCATACATACAGGGAACTTCCTCATTCCTGTACATAAGAAATTCATCACATAACACATATATTCAAAAATAGATAATTTCATAACTTCACTGTATGGGAATTAGTGCCAATTCTATCTGCACATGATCCAGCCCAAGGTTACTATACAAGGTCTGTATAGTAACCTTGGATCCAGCCATCCAGTTGGAGCTTATATTAATCATAATTGAAGGTATTCCTTGGTTGGGTAAGAATATGGAATTGAGTTCAATCAATGTCCAAATTTAGATTAATTGTATGGTTCAATAAGTTTGGTTCAATTGTTCAGTTCTAGATTAATTATTACTTAAATGTATTCATGGAAAATTAGTTTAATAAATTATGTGATGGAAGAGTGGGAAAAGAAACTTAAAGAAGGAAACCTCTGGAAGCCAATCTCACTTGGGACCAAGAAAAATAATTTACAAATACCTTATTTGGCTTTTACGAACAGTCTTTGTAATAATGGCAGACTCAGGCGAGAAGTTGCAATAAAAAACCAAAGATAGAAACTTTAAAAGAATGTGCAGAAAAAGTTGGTTTACAAATATCTTTGAAAAAACAATTATTCTGAACCACAAGCCTAGAAGTTACCAGACTGACCAAATATGGAACGATCAACAGTGTGCAATGTTTTAAATATTTAGGAGAAGTTATTTCGGAGAGATTTTCAGAGCAGGATAGGGTCGAGAAACTCGTAAAGGCCTAAGGGCTGGTGCAATTTATTTATAACAAAAAATAGCATGTCTCTTCACACAAAAATTAGACATTATAATATGATACGATCAAACCATCAATAAGGTACAAATCAACCAGGAGGTACAAATAAGGCAGTCGACAATTCAATTCAATTCAGTTCATTATATGCCAGTGAGACCCTGAACCTCCAACAGGAAAGCTGATTTAGAAAATTTGAAGAAGGAAGAAAAGGAAAATAATTAGAAAAATTCTGGGTCCAAGATTAACTGAGAATGGTTATGAATTACAAAAAAATAACACAGTTGAGCAACATTCAAATATTGTAACAGACATGAGAAAAAGACGTCTAAAATTTTCCGGTCACATTATGGAAGCTTCCTGATCATAGAATCACAAAAAAAAATAGTAAAATAACCAAATAGCAATAGCTTCGCTTGCCAATGGAGGAATGGATTCAAAACGTTAAGAAAGATCTAGTTCCTACAGCAAAAATTACTGATGATGAAATTACAAATCGAAGTAATTTTAAAACAAAAATAAATAAATGTAGGTATTCAAGAGGTAAAAATAAAGAGCTGGAATGAGGATGGAGTGATGAAAGAAAAGAAAACTTTTCGCAGAAAATGAAAAGCTAGTGGGCGAACAAGAAAACCTGCCAAGTCAAATAAAAATCAACGACCATGATTCCAGACTCAGCGTCTTCCACTTCAGGAGCTATACGGCTAATAATAATAATAATAATAATAATAATAAATCATGTTTCCTCATACATACACGAGAAATTCATCACGTAACACATATATTCAAAAATAGATAATTTCATAGATTCACTGTATGAGAAATAGTGCCAATTCCATTTGCACATGATCCAGCCATCTAATTGGAGCTTATATTAATCACATAAAGGTAATCCTTGGTTGGGTAAAAAAATATGGAATCGAGTTCAATAAATAACTAGATGTAATTTGATCGAATGATTAAATAAGTTTATATTAGTTGTCTTTGTAACACAAATTATGTAAGCAAATGTTTCTGGATTTTTATATCGGAAGAAGTTACCTCTGATATAATATCTCATACATGTATCCGAAGGTATAGCAGGATTATTTTAAATTGTCAGAAAACAGCTGATTTAACGTCAGTAAACGAGCGTACATCAATCAGCTGTTTTCTGACAATTTAAAATAATCCTGCTATAATCCTTGGTTGGGTGAAAATATGGAATTGAGTTCAATTAATGTCCAAATTTAGTTCAATTGTATGGTTCAATAAGTTTATATTAGATGTCTTTGGAACTCAAATTATGTAAACAAATGTTTCTGTATTTATTACATTGAAAGATTTACCTCTGATATAATATCTCATACATGTATCTGAATGTAAACATCATACCTCTACTACAGTCTATATATATGAGCATATTTGGTTTTGTAATATAAGAAATAATGAACTATCATGGTTCAGGATGCTTGTAAATATTGTGTTTGAAGGAACATAAATATAGTACACGCATGTGCGAAATTTACACTTCCTATTGAAACACACACTACTTATTGAATTTACACTGTTGTTATTTTATGGAGAATGAACATCTTTCAATTTTAATTCCAATACAGAGATACTGTATTAAGTATTTGATTAGAGGGTATAAAAATGTGATATTCCTTGTCTGTTGCTTATCTAAATTGTTATTCATAGTCCGATTCACGTCAAGAAGTCAGCATTGTTTATATGAGGAGCATTGATGCCAAGTTTCATTGGGAGAGAAAGAGAAAACTGCACCAAACGTGTTTGTTGGGACTGTGTGCGACAACAATGCACAGTGCGGCAACTATGCACAGTGCGGCAACTATGCACAGTGCGAATAGGATAGAGACATCAGCAACTGCCTTGTGCTGAACAAGGATAGAAAACTCCCATCTAAGCAATGCTGACTTCTTGACGTGAATCGCACTATAGCTAATAACAATCCAAATAATCAATTATAATAATAAATGGATAATCCAAATCTATAGACTATCTGATTAGTCTATAATTTATAATACTCTGATTAGAGGGTATAAAATTGTGATACTGTATTCCTCGTTTGTTTCTTATCTCAATGATACTCTTTAAGTGTAAGAGAGGGCCGACTGCGCCCTAACTTCGCCCTTCCAGGTTAACATAAAGGCAGTCATTCTATTCTATTCTATTCTATTCTCATTCTGTTCATTCTATTATATTCTAATCTATTCTATTCTCATTCTATTCTATTCTATTCTATTCTATTCTATCTATTCTATTCTATTCCATTCTATTCTATTCTATTCTATTCTATTCTATTCTATTCTATTCTGTTCTATTCTGTTCCATTCTATCTCTATTCTATTCTATCTCTATTCCATTCTATTCTATTCTATTCTGTCTCTATTCCTATTCTGTTCTCCATTCTGTTCTATTCTATTCTATTCTATTCCATTCTATTCTATTCTATTCTCATTCTATTCTATTCTATCTCTATTCTATTCTACTCTATTCTATTCTATTCTATACTCTGTATATATTCAGCAAGGTGGGACCTCAAATATCTCATTTTTCTCTTTTTTGCTGATTTTTACTTTCTTCTCCCCCCCTTTCGCAGGAAGACGAAGAGGAGGACGAGGACGACGACTACCCCCACCACTTCCTGCGCGTCCCCAACAGTCGCCGGGCGTCGCGACGTCTCAGCTCCATCACCTGTTCGAGTTCAGACACGTCCTACCTGGAGCGACGCGGATCGGCCGTCGAAATGGGCCTTCCGCCCCCTCCCCCCCATCTGGCGGCACGCAGGGGCACCACCCACCAACCCCCCTATCAGCCCGGTGCTGGCTGGGACTTCTACTATCCCATCGATATACAGGTTTGTGGCGTAGAAAATTTATTGTATATTAGAATATTTCATATATCCTGGAGTTTTAGACTAGGCGTACACCGGTTAGTCAAGACAAGACAAGACGAGATTAGTCACATTTGGTCACAGTAATTCACATAGTTGCTTATGAAGCAGCACACACCGATGCAATGACTAATCGGTGTGTGTTGATTCATAAGCAACTATGTGAAGTACTGTGACTAAACATGACTAATCTCGTCTTGTCTTGTCTTGACTAACCGGTGTACGCCTAGTCTTATAGTAGTCGTATAGTATATAGTTCTGATAAATTTAACACTGTTCTCAGAAATATTGTAGAATTTCTCCATAATGAAATAAAAACACAGATGTTGTCTTCTTCTACTAACTTTTATTTATACAATGTATGAATAATTTATACAATAGTATAAATAAAAGTTAGTAGAAGAAGACAACATCTGTGTTTTTATTTCATTATAGTTCTGATGTTCTAATATCGACTTTTTAGACTTTTAGAAACGAAAAGTCCCGACTGCCTAGAAAAAGTCGTCATCTCTCATGATCACCCCTCTCATTACCCTCGCACAAGCCTAGAGCTCATGTGGGCATCACCCTCAGAAAAATAAGGAGAAAAATATTTTTAAATTTGTCAATCAATCAATAATTGGTTAGAAGTCCTAGATGTGCAGGTTTATTTGTATTTTGGAAAAAAATACGTTCAATCTCTCGGCTTTTGAAGAACCTGCTTAAACCTTTCTGCTAAAGAGTATGTATTGAATTTGAGCAGTGGCGCTTTAGGCTAGGCGTACACCGGTTAGTCAAGACAAGACAATACAAGATTAGTCACGTTTATTCACAATACTTTACATAGTTAATTATGAAGCAACACACACTGATTAAACATTGCATCGGTGTGTGTTGCTTCATAAGCAACAATGTGAAGTATTGTGACTAAATGTGACTGATTTCGTCTTATCTTGTCTTGACTAACTGGTGTACGCTTAGCCTTATAGTTCTGATGTTCTAGTATCGACTTTTTAGACTTTTAGGAACGAAAAGTCCCGACTGCCTGGAAAAAGTCGTCATCTCTCATGATCACACCTCTCATTACCCTCGCACAAGCCTAGAGCTCATGTGGGCATCACCCTCAGAAAAATAAGAGAAAAATATTTTTAAATTTGTCAATCAATCAATAATTGGTTAGAAGTACTACAGTAGATGAGCAGGTTTATTTGTATTTTGGAAAAAAATACGTTCAATTTCTCGGCTTTTGAAGAACCTGCTTAAACCTTTCTGCTAAAGAGTATGTATTGAATTTGAGCAGGATTGAGTGTTAGGCTGAGCGTACAGGTTAGTGGACAAACAAAGACGATTAGTTTCACGCTTGAGTGCATAGTATTCACATAGTTGCTTGAAGCAGCACACCCCGATGCAATGACTAATCGGTGTGTGTTGCTTCATAAGCAACTATGTGAAGTACTGTGACTAAACGTGACTAATCTCGTCTTGTCTTGTCTTGACTAACCGGTGTACGCCTAGCCTTATAGTTCTGATGTTCTAATATCGACTGTTTAGACTTTTAGAAAAGTCCCGACTGCCTAGAAAAAGTCGTCATCTCTCTCATGATCACCCTTCTCGCATCATTACCCTCGCACAAGCCTAGAGCTCATCCTCAGAAAAATATTTGTAAATTTGTCAATCAATCAATAATTGGTTAGAAGTCCTAGATGTGCAGGTTTATTTGTATTTTGGGAAAAAATACGTTCAATCTCTCGGCTTTTGGAGAACCTGCTTAAACCTTTCTGCTCAAGAGTATAGCACGATCCTTTTAACTTGTCAGAAATCAGCTGTTTCGGTAATAATTAAACAGTGATTTCGACACAATAATCAAAAGGCTTCAAAGTCTTAAAGACCTTTAAAGTATTTAAAAGACCTTTTTAGTGAAGTCCTTTCAAAGAATAACTTTTTAAAAGACCTTTCCAATAATCTGCGAGATTCAGCATTTGTAGGTTAAGTATTGAGATATTGCTCTTCGAAACATATGTTTTCTGACAAGTTAAAGGGATCCTGCAATACAAGATTATTCACGTTTAGTCACAGAACTTTACATATGCAACACACACCTATTAGTCATTGCATCGGTGTGTGCTGCTTCATAAGCAACTATGTGAATTACTGTGACTGAACGTGACTTATGTCGTCTTGTCTTGTCTTGACTAACCGGTGTACGCCTAGCCTTACGCTGCGGACTCACTCTAGTAATTACTAATTTATTTCTTATTGCAGGTAATCCAGCCAACCCCCGACATATCAAGCGAGAGCGAGGGTTCCCTGTATGCGCGCGTAATGGACGTCGACCAATCCGCCACCTCTTCTCGACTGGGCGTTGGAGCGTCGTCTCGACTGGGCGTCGCGGCGTCGGCCGGAGGTCTCTGCGTTCCGCGACTAGCGCCCCTGGCGTCGCTAGGCAGTAGTTGCGCCATCACCGCCACTGACCTATCAGACGCCGCGCCTCACTCTCTCGGGTCTGATTCGGTGTTTCTCGATGAAGGTTGGCAATAAAACTTCCAATCAATTTATTTCTATTGGCCAATAACAACATAATATATATATATTTAATATTAATACCGTACAGAATAAATAACTCTTTATTTATAGTATGGCTTTTATTGGTGGGGAGACCCTTACGGGTAGGTTCCACCTCGCCTCATTGCACAATTTTTTGTGTCTTTTTGTGTCAGTCACCCATCAAATAACTCTTGAGAGGCCTTTATATTATGATTTGAAAAATCATGAAAAACGGCACTCAGCAGTTTACTTCATCAGTCGTTATTTTTATTGCTAGAAATGTGTGGATTTTCTCAAACTGAAAACAAAAATTACTGGATTAAGCTCTTGGAGATTAAGATCAGGAGACCTTCGTGCAAATGGGACTATAACTTAGTACAAATATACAACTTAAGCTAGGCGTACACCGGTTAGTCAAGACAAGACAAGACGAGATTAGTCACGTTTAGTCACAGTAATTAACGTAGTTGCTTATGAAGCAGCACACACCGATGCAATGACTAATTGGTGTGTGTTGCTTAATAAGCAACTATGTGAAGTACTGTGACTAAACGTGACTAATCTCGTCTTGTCTTGACTAACCGGTGTACGCCTAGCCTTATAGTGAATAAAAAGACTTGATGTTGTCAAAACCACATATTTAATAAAACAACGAGATACCGGTTTCGGTTGTTACACCATTATCAATCTCTGGTAAACTAATTGATAATGGTGTAGTAACCGAAACCGGTATCTAGTTGTTTTATTAAATATGTGGTTTTGACAACTTTTTTATCTTTTTGTTCAGGATGGATAACTACAACAATGTCACCTTCACTACTACACAGAAAACAACTTTTATAGTCATGTAATAAAATTAGATCAGTTTACAAACAAACAGAATACGGCACTAGCGGAAAGCCTCTCTTCTTCTTCTCCTTATTCTTCTTCTTCTCATTCTTCTTCTCGTTCTTCTCTTCTTCAGAATACGGCACTCCTCTCTTCTTCTTCTCCTTCTTCTTCTTCTTCTTCTTCTTCTTCTTCTTCTTCTTCTTCTTCTTCTTCTTCTTCTTCTTCTTCTTCTTCTTCTTCTTCTTCTTCTTCTTCTTCTTCTTCTTCTTCTTCTTCTTCTTCTTCTTCTTCTTCTTCTTCTTCTTCTTCTTCTTCTTCTTCTTCTTCTTCTTCTTCTTCTTCTTCTTCTTCTTTTTCTAATTGCAGTGCTTATCTATTAACCAAAAGTTGGCAATCAATCTGACCATAGACAACAGCAATATACTTTCAAACAAAAAGTAAAACAGGGGATCTAACCATTGGCAACAGCAATATTTATTTATTTATTATTTATTTATTTAGTTTGTCACATATAACTGCATCTTGGGAGCAACGCTCCTGCAGCATATGACACGTCAAAGTTTGTGGTAGATATTATAAAGACATGATTGTAACTTGCAAAATTCATCTCTCAAGGAAGTCGGATAGTTTGTACGGACACAGATCTATAATAAATTCTCGGAGCCTTCTTTTAAACATACTCAAACTATCTACTTTCTTTATTTATTTATTCAATATAATATGATATTAAACTCTATTGAGTCAATCCATTCTTTATTCTTTACGAACCATTCTCCCTCGTTTCAGAATGCATGGACACAGAAGACGAAGCCGAAGACTTCTCAACAGACAGCGACCTGGACACCGATTACGAGGATGCTGGCGAGGTCAGCAGTCGCCGATCTGTGACCGCCACCGAGCGGTTTGGCAACCTGACACCTTCCAACGTCCCCTTTGCCGAGCATCTGCAACCCACCCAGTACCCCAGAACCCTGGCGGGAAGATGGCACAGCAATCAAATCAACCGCCGCTACTCATCTCCAAGCTGCAATAGTCTGAAAAGAACTATCCACCCTAGCAGGTCTTGTAGTGATTTCGATAAAACAGTCACCAGTCGGCCTCCTTTGCCGCTACCAGGAGGCCATAGTTCGCCCTCTAGTGATAGTGTAACTCTGGGGGCAATTTGTGAATCGAGAGCAAGTTTTCCGTCAACAGTTGTCAAAGGCAATGCAAATGTTGGTGCAAGTTCAAGATCAGCAGTTGCATCAATTGCTTTAGGTTCAACAGTTTCCTCAGATGATGCAACGTTGCGGACAACAGTTGAAACTTTGGGATCAACAGGTGATGCCACTCTGCAGTCAACAGTTGCGTCGTTGGGAGCAAACGTTCCATCAACTGGTGCAACTTTGGGATCCACTGTATCATCAACTAGTGCAGCTTTGGGATCAACAGTTCCATCAACTGGTGCAGCTTTGGGATCAACAGTTGCCTCAACTGGTGCCACTTTGAGATCCACTGTATCATCAACTAGTGCAGCTTTGGGATCAACAGTTTCATCAACTGGTGCAGCTTTGGGATCAACAGTTGCCTCAACTGGAGACACTTTCCGATCAACCAAAGTGGCAACTATCCCCTCAACGGGAGCAACTTTCCGATCAACCACCAAAGTTGCAACATTTTCCCGTTCAGGATCAACACTTGCACGCCGCAAGCTGTGCAACTCGTCTTCTAGTGGCAGCAGCGAGTTGACGCTGCGTCCCTACACCAGTTGTGATCATCTGGTGAAAGCGCTGCAGTCGCAGGATAGACTGCACGGCTCTGCAGCCGGGCTGCATGCCAGTGTTGAGAACTGCTCATGGTCGCAAGAGACTTTGTTCTAGAATGATAAGAAAAATTAGAAACGTTGTTGGTGGTTACAGGAGACTTTGTTCTAGCATTTAGACAATTGAGAGTAACAGGTTGATTGAGTTTGGAACAGTGTTTTCAGGTTCTTCTTTGATATTATTTTCATGATCAGTTGTCATGAATTTCTCCATTTTAAATCAGTGATGTAGAAATTGATGAATTGGGAGGTTATTTGAAATTTATTAGCTCATTTAATCATATTCAATTGTAATAATTTTTATATGTAGCCTTTTAGTGAAGGTGATATTGTGGTAGTTATCCATAATGAATAAAAAGACTGAATTTTGTCAAAACCACAAATTTATTAAAAATTCGAGATACCGTTTTTGATTGTTACACCATTGGGAGTGGTTTATCTAAGCCAATGGCAGTCTTTCACCTTGATAGATCATTCAACTTCCAATCACGGCGCTCGATCACTACTATAAATGATGCTGCTCTTCACTTTAGTTTCTTTTCACCAGAGATTTGTAACGGTGTAACAACCGAAACCGGTATCTCGAATTATTGATATTTTTTAGTTTTGACAACTTCTAGACTTTTTATACATTATTATCTCAAATCAATGGCATATTAGCTTATATAAAATCAATGGCATAGAAATTGGAAAACTGAAGGTTTCAAAATTGATTTGATCAAGTCCGATACTGTGGTGATTATTCTTCTATGAATCCCCCATTTTCAATCATTGACATGAAAGTTGAAAGGTTTGGAATGTATCAGTTTATGTCCAACTATACAAAGCTATGCAATAAGGAGCATAAAAGACCATCACCAGTGTGGTTTAGAGGATTGTGGTTAAAACTCCATCAGTCCCATTTTAGATTTTAATGATTACTTTTATTTCGGTTAAATACGATATATATATATTTACATCATGAAATATATACATCTCATTTATAAATAAATATTTACATCTCGTATATTTCTATCTACATCATGAACTACACAAAATTGTATAGTTTGTTTCTAAACGAATGTACAGTTTTCTTGTAATTTGTTGTGACTGTAGTGTTAAAGTGTTGTTAAATTATATATTGTGGTTAATTCAGTTGTTACAAGAGATAGTTGTTGACTTAAAATTAGTAAGGTTAATCGAAAATTTTATTGACTGTTGTAGGCTATGGTAGGAAAAATAATTCTAAGTAAATCTACAGTGTGACTATAAACATGTTGAATGAACTGTTTGAAAAACGGCTCTTGTTGTAATATTGGGAATCATACTAATTTTTCTAACAATTGTATAATTCCAATGTTAGTATTAGATATTAACTTGCAAGTTATTGGTTCTAAGAATATGAAATATTACAAATCTCTGTTTTAATAATGTCAAGCCAACAATTTGTTCAAAAATATTAAACTTGAAAAATTTTATTGTATAAAAGCCTAGTCATGTCAAAGAATTTCATCAGGGGCCTGTCTTTCTTGAAAATGTACAAGTCCTGTAATAAAGGAAAGCGGCGGAATCAATAAATTTTATGCATGGTACTCCGTGCTATCCATGTCTGTTCGCCTTCACCCTGTTCTACAGGACTTATAAGTTCCTATGAAATTCCCACTAATTTTTCAATGTATAAAATTAAAACAAATTAATATTTTTAGTTTTGAATGTTGTCACTACAGTAACGCACACTCATTATTTATACAAAGAAAGGTATAGACGCCTACTAGCTTCTGTATAGTTTTTTTTTTCAATTATAAATCTGTAGTATATTGACGACATTCAGGTTTTATTATTTGGGAATCTACCACGATATCAACTCCTAGAAAATTGAAACACTGTAAGTGAATAAGGCCTAAACATGGTGGTCATAAATTGGATTCAAATTCAATTCAATTTTATTCAAACACACAAACTAACTATATTTACATATTAACACAGATTAACTATATTTGTTTGATATAGTAGTATCACCAGATTTCATCAAATCAAGAATCAATTTAATAAATTGAAATAAATTCTAACAAAACAAGTTCTCATGATTTCTCAATCATCAATAATGTCGCAGAACGTTCATTTCTCTCATTGATTGAAAATAGAACATTATAGACCAATTTATTTGGGCTCTTGAATTTTGTAAGTAAATATTATTGTTTACTAATCTTCTGATGTTCTTCGAGATCTGACTCTATGACAACTTGTAATTTGGAGAAGAACCCATATAGTACCGAGAAAGAACCCAGATTACTAGTAATAGATTCGTATAGGAGCTCCTATACGAATTAATATCTTCATTATGTCTCAACTTGAAAGGGCTTTTGGGACTATCAATCTATGATGAAATATTAACTCGAAAACTATTAAGGCTCAAACACATTCATGCTCATTGAATGGTAATTCACTTCAAATATTGAAAATTTTGAAGAATTTTGTATAATAGAATAGGAAGCATCACTTCAAAAATTATTGATAATGAAAATTAACAGCATTAAAATGCGCACAAAATGTGTAGATATTATTATTTAGCCTATAATTTTCTATAGTTGAAGTTGTCGATTTGTAGCAAAATATTATCAAAATTGGAATTGATTTTAATTGAACCCAATTCTGTTCTGGAATCATGTTCTTGTACAAAGTAAAATAACTTACAATAGTAATAGATTTATAAAGCAGCTACATGGTACTTGAATTTGTAAACTAATCTCCAGCTATTTTTAATAATTTTCAAATTTGATTTGGACTGATATTTTAATTTTTTATATGTTTAAATAAGAATGCAATAACTTACAATTCTAATGGTTTGGCAGCAGATGTAGATGTTCAGGACCTCTTGTTCTAGACATGATGTTCTACAATCATGCTTGTTCTAGAGATGTTCTAGACGTCTAGATGTCTAGACGTTCTTCTATATCTACACACTGCCAATTAATGTGAATTGTACTACAGTTGAGAGTATTCTATCTTGAATGAAAATAAATTTGATGTGTCAATCAAAGCAAAGTACTTGACAGAGTTTCATAAATTTTTTAATTAAGTTCCATATCACTTATAAATCAAGTCGAGTGAATCTGATCGTAAATTCATTGTAATTTTGCAGTGTTCATTATTCAACCTCAATTGAAACTATTCAAATTTACTCGAGAAGTCATTGAAATATGAAATTATTCATGAAACACACATTTAAAAGCATTACTCATTCTTTGAAACGCATTAATCTTGCATTATTAGTGGACATTACTCAAGTCATTTACATTCAAGTTATCTTCAGCACTGCCAAATTCTGAATTACCTCACGTCATGTAATAGCCAATCTCATCTTATTATTTTCAGGCTGTATAATATCCAAGACTAAAAACTACACTTAGTCACAGATAAATTTAAAAAACTAAATAAGTTTGAGAATTGAAACAGCTGTAATCTGTAACATTTACCAGTGAATACAAGAAAATATACAACTCACACTGGATATTTTTAGTACTAAATGATCGAGTTCTCAATAGAATTGAGTAAGAATTTCAATTACCGGTACCGTACAATTATTGCATAAAAATTGTGATTAATCAAATTTAGCCTAATAAAATGTAAAGTGTGACATATTCATTGTTGATGGTATTTTCTCCGTAGTTAATAAATAATGTAATCGAACAATTAGGCTACTATTAAAAATCCTTCTGTGTCTTGTTATATATTATATAAAAAAATATATAGACCATTATATATTTCTCTAATTCGATGTTAATACTGCAGTGTAGTGCGATTGTATATTATGGAAAATAATGAACTAAGTGTTGAAAATGTTACCAAATATAGTATAATAATATTATGTAGATTATTAGAGGGGTTTAGTGTAGCGTTATTTTTTGCATTGTTGAATCTATATCTGTATTTCTTTGATGCTCTCAGATCATTTCGGGGTTTGAAACTCATTAGAGTGAACAATAACTAGGAAAATAACGTTACACTAAACCCCTGTATTGTTAAAATGTTAGCGTGTAACATTAGTGTGTTGTTCTGTGTAGTTATGTAAGCGACGTTACGTTTGTAAGAATAAAGTAAAATCTAATGGAAAACAGGGGATTAATTACTGTAAACGTTAAAAATTGAATAACGTATGTTGTTAGATGCATCGTTTTTATAGATGTTATTGTATAGAGTTATTCTGTTTGAAAGTAATCGATCAATTTAGGAGTCTCAATATGATGTATCATATTCAATTTCGATAGAAGGAGTCTTTGGTACAGATCTGTAAGACAGAAGGTCTCTGATGATTGGGTGAAAGTTCTACAGTTTTATTTTGGCTCTCAATTGAATATTTTATTCATTCACTTGAATGATGGTGAATAATAGCTATCTCATGCCGGGTTTCACCAACATGGGTCAAATATTTAACGATGTTCAAACGCATCAACAGGCGAAAAAGTTATTATCACACTATTTGAAAATTTGACCGGTTATTTTTAAGTTGCCACAGAAAAATTGATCTGACATTGGTGCATTGCTATATAAGCATTTCATCCGGCTGTTTATGTATGAGAATTCCAATCACTTGCAATTCATTATAAAAGATCAGCTGGAGTTTCCGTTCCTTTGCAACAATTTTTCACCGTGTGTGCCATGGCCTCTTTTTGAACATGGTCAAATTCTATTTGACCAAGGTTGGTGAAACCCAGCACTAGTGTGGTAAAGGCACAATTATAACTAGATGATCAGCGATTAAATCTCCACTTCATAAAAACATGGGAAATGTTGAAAGAAATTTGTTTTAAATTAGTAAAAAATTAAGTTTTTAAGAAGTGCCAGTCTAAATTGAAACAGTAACTTCTTGATTCTTCGTTGATGAATTTTTCATTATGAAACATTTGTATTGTTTTTGTGAATAGAATTATTGTCTGATGAGCCAGACTTCAAAACTTTTTGAAGAATTCAATTCTGAACAAGAATGTCAAATACAATCCCTATGTCCACACTTGGTCAATTTTCGTGTGCATGCTTTAATCTTAAGCATGCTGTGCAGCAAATGACTTATGCGGTGCAGCATTCGTTTTTCCGCCTAATTTTAGTAGGATATGCGTGGAGTGCAAAACGAAACAAAAGTCGAACTGAAAATCGATCAAGTGTGAACATAGCTAATGAGAGCAAAGAGATGATTCAATAATTTATAATACTTTGAAAGAATTAAATTTATATGAAATTTAATTCCAGTCCCTTCACACAATCATCAGATACTTATTGTCAAATTCAAGTGTATGGTAACAATCCCTTATTACTGAAATAATTAGACAGAGCACAGTGAATCGAACTATTCAAATGCCGAAACTTTAGATTTCTACTTTTTAGACGACCAGACCACTTCGGGAAATAAATTTTAGAAACTATCTTCGCCGACTAGATGCGATTCAATAATTTGTTAGAATTCTGGACCAAACTGCTGAGAATTGATTAGAAATCTGGTTCACTTTTTTACAATGCACTGAAGAATTTCAATCAACTATAATTGACATTTTTATAGAGAATTCAAAGGGTTTACTGTTGGAATGTTGTTGGGAAACTCAGAAAAAAACTCAAGAGAAACCTCCAAATAATGCAGTCACCATATATGTAAATTATCATCAAAAAATCATACAAGATGATCCCTGAAACCATTTTTATATACCCTGCCATCTAAAAACCTTTGAGTGCCGGTATGTCAGAAGCAGCTACAACATTTTTTGTCCAAGAAGGTCTTCAAAACTCATCCATGGCTTTGACAAGTTAGAAAATCATTATGTTAATGAAATGTTATAAGACTTGTTATTCATTATGATTATTTTTTCTATGTCTTCTAGAACAATAGTCTCCATTTTAGTAAATATTTTCCAGGTTTATGTCAGATCAATACTTTATTGCTGGAGATGGGTTGTGTAAGAGATAATCAAAAATCAGAAATTTTATTGAAAAAATTACACAGTACAAAAATTATAATACAATAAATTTGGTGTCACATGGGTTTAAAAAACCTGTGCGTGACACCGAGTTCTTAACATTAGAATTACACATTATGATGAAATTTACACTCATATACTATAATAATTAATTGAACGAAATTATTTTAACAGCAACTGTATAGTTGCAATATCTCATTCCTTCCATACTCATATACTACTTACAAATACATTAATTGATATTAATCAATCAATTATTCATAATTAATTTAAAATAATCAATGTGATAATCAATTAACAATCAATAATTATTATTAATGGATCATCATTTGTATGTCTTCAACATGTTTATCACCTTACCACTAATTTCAAAATGGTGAATTATTGTTGAGGACAATATTACTGTATTAGAAATCCGTCTTATACAGAGTGATCATAAAGTCTCTCAGCTGTAGCTGTGGGGTGGTATATTATTGTGTTCTTGGTACGGCGGTACACAATTTGAATTTTGTAATAGTCAATAACAAAGAATAAAGTATTAACAATATTTACTGTAATGAATCTTCAGGTAAATTTTAATAACGTGTACCGTAGTTTGTCAATAAATAACTTGTTTTTGAGTGATTGAATGTGATTGTAAATTTCACTGCGGAGGGACATTTTGATCACTCTGTATGATCGAAAAGCACAATCTTCGAAGTTTATTAGAGTATTGATACAAGTTTAGTTTAAGCTGTTTAAGCCTGTCAATTGGAACAATAATAAAGTAACAAGGAAGGAAATGGATATAATTATTTCAACTTTGATTAACAGTGCTAGTACAACAGAATCATTATTGATAATTGATGAAGAGAATCTCCCAGGAATGTTAAGAAATGAGAGGAAAACACTAGCATGGTCAACAATTTGAAAAGAATGAGGCAAGAGAGTCAAGTTATCTAGAGCTACAACAGTCCAACAGTAATCACCCAATAGTTTCAATCACAAGTTGATGGATTGGGTAACACAAGGAAAAAATCATTATAGTTCAAATGTATTAGTTTTCTCTGTATAAAAACAAACGGATATATTGTATTCTGTCCCATTCACTACATCTTATGTGAAAATTTCAACTTTATTGAGTTGTTGAGTGCATTCCAAAATAATGCTAAATGACTATAAATTAAAAACTTTTAATGAGATTTTTTGTTTCAAGAAGAGAATTTTGTTTCATCTCTAATCAATACCTAATAATTATCTGTAGAAGATATTATTACATCTCCTCTCTACTATCTCAAAGTCCTTCATGATATTCACATTGGAAACTAGGATTTCTTCATTTTTTATTTTAAAATAATTACTCTTGAATAATAGGCTGATTCTTATAAATCAATATTACCAATTTCCAGAAATTCTATAATTTACAGTTATTTCCTTGGCGTTGATTCCATATGAGTTGATATCTACCATCTTGGTATTTTTGCGCCTAAAGTATCTTTATTGGCTTATTACTCTAAATAATTTATTTGAGATGATGAATACAAGCTCGAACTTATATCAAATCCAATCAATCAACTTGTAAAAGTAGTCACAAGCTACTTGTACTAGTTCTCTTGTTTCTTTGATCGAATTAGTGTGCCTTCCACCCTACAAGATTGTAGATAGAAACTTATCACTTGAAACAGAAATTTTAAAAATTCGTCACCCAATAGAGAACTCTAGATTGTTAATCAACTGTTATAAGAAGTGTCAATAATAATCACCAAACTACTATATTATTCTGTCTCAAAAACTTTACTTTTCCAACTTACTAGTGAAGCGTAAGACGTATTTATTGGTTTGTAGATTTGTAAAATAAGGATGGAAACTGAAATAATTCTTCGATATTATCGTGTAGATCAATCAAGAGTTGAAGCAAAAAAATTGTTGAGAAAACTTATAGCTGTATTTTTTCCAGTAATATTACATGTACTGTAATATGTTTGAACAACTTTTATAACAGCATAATATTTTATACATTCCGTGCTGCAATGTATTTTCGCAATGCTGTGAAATGGACTAACAAATAAATGAATAAATAAAGTGTATGAATGGTGTGTCTTTGAATTATTTTTATAAATCAATTTGTAAATTCTTATAGATTTCTATTTTATCTGTGTGGGCTACTATAATTTAATTTTTCCACCTTCTCATTTGGAATTTTTGAGGCTGTAATGTATTATGATTATGATATGTTTGAATTCATAAAGTGTAGCCTACAAAGTGATGAATTTTATTGTATGAATGCATAAATTTAGTATCCTGAAGGATTTATGCAATTTTTCAATTTTCAAACAATTGAAATCATTACGGTACGGTTCTTTTGAATGAGTTTGAAATCCTTCTTTCTCTCCAGTGTGCTCATTCTGCTCAAGTCATCTGGGATGAATGGATTAGGATGCAGAAATTTTATAATTAGTATACTTTATTATACAATCTCTGTAGATGAGGGGGTTTGAATCTTCCACTAGTTATAAATTGTAAAATTGAAGTTTCCAGCTCTGCAGCTGCGGGAACAAGATTGGAGTAAGCCATTCCATCGAAAGATGATATTATTGTTGATTAGAAACAATTAATTATAAACTAAAAAAAATTAAAAACATGTTTAAGAAGGCGCGCGTGAGTCTTGCCTCAAAAATAATGAAATTCAAGTGTTAAAAAGTAATGAAGAATCTGTGTCAGATTTACGAAATAAAATTATGTCACATGTCACTAGAATTTTTTTAGGAATCTTCCAAATGTTGTAAAATCAAGAACTTATTTATAAAATATAAAAGTATATTCCTTTATTGTAGAAATGCCTGTTCTAAATAGTTTTCACTCTCAATCATTGAATTTCCGAATTATTGAAAGGGATTTAGAAAACCTGCTAGAATTGTTAAATAACTGAAAATTAATATCTAAAGCATAAGGCTGATATATATCCTTATAAAATAGCCAAACAAAAATCTTTCCGGCTTGAATTGAATTTTTTATTCGCAGAAAAAATATCCCGTTATTCAAAGCCGATCTCGGCTTCAAAATTCGTACAAACCGCCACGTCATAATGGAGGCCCCATGAAATGGGATTAACGGTAAATTATACCGGTAGGCAAATTACTCTTTGAAATATCAATAGTTCATGAAATAATAACTTTTGGGCGTACAATCATTGATTTTTATTGCCTAATTTCGATTTTATTTCTTAAAGCGCCGTTGAGATCCACAACATTGTCAACGTGAAAGCTGCATAGATTCATGCAGTTTGTGGATTCTTGATAGAATTTTATGATAAGTATGATAAATTTCATTGATAGAGATTAATTATGGACCTGGATCAATCAAATTTACTGAAATTGATATTTTTTGTAATTTTAGCTTCTTGATAGTGGCAATCATTCATCAAGTTCAATTTATGTTTCGCCCGGTAGGTGTCAGCAGTGAGTTTACACATTGTGCTGTATTTCGGCTCAATGAAGCCTATGTTTGTAAACTGGAATTTGTAGAATAATTTCACGTGTGACATAACTTATATTTAGTAATTTTATTATGGTTTAGATTTAGTAATAAGTGTGTTTGTGTCGATCACAGTGCAAAATCCCTACACTATCAACGCCTTAATGGAATACACCTCTCAAACTGTTCTTAGTTAATCAGCAGGTCGCGGGCAGCTGATGGCTCTGTCTGCAAATCTGCATGTTGCCTACATCAAAAACTTTCAAGTAAACTAAAATGGGTAAGTAAAATCCTTTATTATTGATAACTACAACATTTCTAGTGCATAATTATCCCGGCTAAACCCACCCAAAGTCACACCTCCCTAGTTGACAGGCGTATATAATTTTCCTCGAAAATCTAACCTAAAAACTGTGTCATCAGTGTCAAATTATGTGAAGGTTAGGACGTGAAATGTAGGTCTTTCAATGTAAGAACGGCGATTTAATCCATTTTAAACCATTACTAAGCAATTATATTTTCTTTTGAATCTAAAAACACCTCCTCTATGTTGGGATGTCATCTTGAATCTCGTTTACATCGAAGAAACTATGAGATCTGACATGACTCTTATGTTGTTTACATTTTACTATCCGACTCCATCTATCATTTTAATGCTCTTCTACAATTGTAGGAATGTTTTAGAATGTATATTTTTGATTATTTGTTGTATTCTGCTAATAATAGATTTATAAACTTCTACTTAGAACTTGGATCACTCGAGTGAGTTGGACTGTCCTACTATTCTTCCTAGTAAACATTTTCAGTCCAAATGACAATGTATGGAAATTTTTCACTGTCAATGGTGATATCTATCATTTAAAGAGTATTTCATTCAATAGTCACGATTATGAATTGAAATTGAATGCTTGTTGAGTCTTTTAAAGATCCAAACTGCTTTAAACTTCTCAAACTTGAAGGGTTCAAATTTATGCCCAAAATTATCATTGCTGCCAAATTCCACTGTATCTTCATCAACTCTTATGAACTAGTTACAATGATATTTTGTTTGGGTTAAGAGTAAGTTAGTCGTATCAAATAATTGTAAGTTTTATTACATAGAAGCTAGTTTGTTTTAGGTTAAATTGGTGACTGCACTTATTCGTAATAATGCTGATATATTGCTATAAATGTCATTCAAAAATTGTGTATTCATATCAATATTTATTATCTGTTATATGTAAGGAAATGTTCAATTACTCTTGTTAGCCTAATTCATGAATGTGACACTTCACCTTATGGTAGAAATACTAAATCATATAAACAAGGTAGTAAGACTGTACTGAAAATTGAGTCATTATTGATTGAATCTTCAAGTTATTGAAGTATGGCTTTGTGAACTAAGACACTTTACAAACATCGATACATGGCATTAATAATACTGTACATTGATTCAACTGTACGAAGTAATGTGGAATCCCTATTAATTGTGTGATGGTAGATTGTGGAATTTCCAGATTCTATGTATTATTATATTACTTGTCCACCATATATTCCACAATTTTTTACTATCCGATTGGACATGGCCACTAGTTGAATAATCTAGTTTTAGAAATGAATACTCTCTAGACTTACGGTACTGCAAGTCTGACAGTAATACCTTTATTTTTATTATTTTGCTATCTTTCTATATTAGACCTAGGCCCATTGCAAGTGAACAGATTCTAGTGTTTTTATAGTAGCCTATTACCATTATTTTTTAATATTATTCTGCAATATTTCGTTTTTAAACCTGTTGCAAATGAACAGATTGTTAGCGATTTGATATTTCTATCAAATGTTAGTATCATCATTATTTTAATAATTATTATTATTATCACTATACTTTTCTGTCATCTTTCGTTGTTTTAATAGTATTCTGTTATTCTGTAATCTCTAAAATATTCTGCTTTGCTCGATAAATGAAATACATCATCATTCTTACTTATGAATGTCAACATTTTTGTGTTAAATGATATCAGTATCAATTCTTCACGTTGATGAATCATGAATCTTCTTGTGCATTGTATGATAAATTAATCATATCTTGTTTTATTACGTTCTGTCTTGCCTCAACTTGTTAGTGTACATGTATGCCCCATACTTTTTATTTCCTGTCTTACGTTCCTTATGTGCTGGTTTTGCCTTTCAACTTAATTTCCTCAATGAATCAATTTTGTTTGACAAATGAATCATTTCTAATAATTGAAGAATGGTCTCCTCTGAGCTTTTTTTGAATTTCAAACTAATTTCCTCGATGAATCAATGTTGTTTTGTTTGGCAAATGAATAGTTTCTAATTGATGAATGTTCTCCTCTTTTTTGCAGATGAATTATTTTCTATACATGAGTGCATATCATAGTAGGGTTGTCTGAATGTTGATACGGAGTAAAGCGTTCGGCTACGATGCAAAGCCTGGGTGCTGCAAGTGAAGAGGCTGATGTGAGTAAAGCAAACTTTGGTTTTTAATTAAATAATCAAATAAATTTTCAATTTATACCTAATACTATGAATTGTATTCAAGATCCATCGTATCATGAGTGTTGAAGATGTGTGAAGCAGCTATAACACACATCGAGAAATCATACTTTGGTGTTCTGTATCTGAATTCCAAATTCTTTAAATTGTCTTTATTGAACTCCTGATGCTAGATAAAGTATTCCCTAGCCTGATTATAAAGAAATAATAAGGCTAGGGAAGACTAGAGAAAATTATATTCAAAGTTACGATTATGTACTGTGATTATAATCAACTGTTAAGCATAAGGCACTACTCACACCTGGAAACTTCAAATCGAAAAGCAACTCATCGCTCGGCAACTCAGCGACGCAGCATGTGTTTTCAAATGATGACGCTCAGACTAGGCGATTCCAGAATAGGAAACTCCATCGCCGCGCAACTGAGTCGCTCTGCGATTCGACATGCTGGTCGCCGAGTGATCGAGTTGCCATGTGTGGACACATTATATGTACAGAAAAGTGAGGTTAGGTGATATTCTAACCACATCAAACTGGAAAAGTAGGATTATTTGCTTTAAAAAGTAGTATTTCATCATTTTTTGGTTACTTCAACTTGAAAAATATCGAAGATAAGTTATAAAATTCTCAAAATATTTACTTTTTGAGAATATTGTGATAGTAGTCGATCGGCAACCTGGCAACTAGGAGTAGTGGCTGTGAGTATGACAAGCAACTGGAGTCACTCGCTGCATCGCTGAGTTGCCGAGCGATGAGTTGCTTTTCGATTTGAAGTTTCCAGGTGTGAGTAGTGCCTAAGGCTTCCGCATTTATCTCAGTGGGTTGGAATGCTGATATAATGACTGTTGGATTATTAAATTCTGATTATCTTGTAAGAAGTCATGATATCATGTGCGTCAGTAGTCTTAAAGTTTTGAGTTGACAGTAGTATTGAAAGTCTTGATATCTTGCGTCGACAGTAGGATCTAGTTCTAGGGTTTTAGTTTCTAAATAATTAATTTATGTGTTATTTATTAATTGTGAATTATGAATGTGTTTGAATGAGTTAATCAGAGGCACAGTAAAGGTTGGTCCACTGGGTAAGAAAATGCAGGAGACAGAATAGAGGCTGACTCGCGGGAGAACGGATGGAGGAGAAAGGAGACGATGGACAGGGTGATGTGGAGGGGGGAACTGCGAGACAGGAATGCCGACCCCTTCTGCAATGGGAAATGACAAAGAAGAAGAATGAATTAAGACTTGATTTTACCAATGGCTCGCAAACAGCTTAGAGTCTATGTCCTTGTGACATTTATTTAACTCAACTGTTTCTTCATAAAATATTTGTGTTGTACTGTCCATAAAACAGAATACAAAACTGTGTCATTCAGAATATGAGTCAAGTCGTTGATGTATATACTTTTGTAATGTGAAAGTGAAAAATAAAGTCATTTATCTATCTATCTAAAATATTGTATTCGTTACCGGTAATTTTCTATGGTTATTTTATCGATAATTATCGTTGTTTGTTTCAGTATCTGGTTGACATTGGAAACAAGGGTACAGCCAGCTCTCCATCGAAGAAAAATGATAAGCCGGCCAACTCCACGTTTTTCTCAATTCACCAGAAACTAAAAGAGCTTTACTTGGAGTTGACTGGCAAGAACTCCAATCAGCCTCAGCAGGTAATCACATTCTCAATTCTCGTTTTTAAATATTTCTCAAAAGTCATTCTAATAAACTGATCAGTAGTCACTGGGAACCAAATTATAGAAAATACAAGATGAAGGATGACCATTGAATCAAATGGTCAGTTGTTCGGACATCGGACTTTCTGACAAAAACGGTTCTAGTGAGTGGTTCTTGAGCAACAGGCCAAGTGACAACTTGTTTTATTCGAACTATAAGGGCCGGTTCATGAGCTCGGGATTTAGCCAAGTCCTAGACTAAAACGGGTGGCTATCGTAGCATCGACAAACGTTTGTCTCGATAGGTTAGTGGGTTAGCAGCATAGAGAGCCCTTAGTACATAGTTTCGAGGCTATCGTTTGTCGATGCTACGGTGGCCACCCATTTTAGTCAAGGACTTAGCTAAATCCCGAGCTCATGAACCTGCCCTAATTCTCAATACCTTTCTAGGTATCATCTTTTCTATTAGGTAATTATCTTTTCATTATTATTTGTTGATTTTCCATCTTTATTGTGATTATCAGATATATCAGATATTGTATTAGATAGATAATCACAATAAAGATGGAAAATGAACAAATAATAATGAAAAGATAATTACCTAATAGAAAAGATGATAACTAGAAAGGTATTGAGAATTATAGTTCGAATGAAACAAGTTGTCACTTGGCCTGTTGCTCAAGAACCACTCACTACAACCGTTTTTGTCAGAAAGCGTCCAATGTCCGAACAGTTGACCATTTGATTCAATGTTAGCATTTCAGATGATCGGTCGTTTTCTGACAAAAACAGTTCTAGTGAGTGGTTCTTGAGCACCAGGCCAAGTGACAACTTGTTTTATTCAAACTATAAGGCTAGGCGTACACCGGTTAGTCAAGACAAGACGAGATTAGTCACGTTTAGTCACAGTACTTCACATAGTTGCTTATGAAGCAACACACACCGATTAGTCATTGCATCAGTGTGTGCTGCTTCATAAACAACTATGTGAATTACTGTGACTAAACGTGACTAATCTCGTCTTGTCTTGACTAACCGGTGTACGCCTAGCCTAAGAAGAAGTTTGAAAATAAATCCGAATGTGAAATGTCTTCTATAAACAGTCAAAATAATTAAATCATGAAGCTTTGTTGACTATTTTAATTGATTTACCTTGTTTTTTAATTCAGTTTCCATATCTGATACCTTTGATATCTTGTAAATCAAGCAGGAATTTGATCTTGAACGTTATTTATTTATTTAGCGTATGGCTTTTAATAGTGGGGAGACCCGAGTAGGGTTGTTCCACTTCACCAACATAACCAATTATCCCTTGATAGGGAACATGGTCTGTTTTCACTTAGAAAACAGACATCAGCATTTAAAAAAGTATTTTTTCATTTTATAAAGTCCGAAAAATATATAACACTAAAACACATCTTGAACGTTGAATTAATAGTTCATATCTTTAACAGTATTTTATTGTTTTGTTTTCTTGTCGCAGCAGCAGCATCTGATACGGCCTAGCTCGTGTTTACTGGAGAAACTGGTAGCCCGTTACAAGTTGAACACGTTGGTGCTGAAGTTGTATCCGGAAGAGATGGGCTACTCGATCTGTTGTCGACGCAACGGCGATAGCAAACTCGTCGAAACTACTAGGCTGCCTTACACTGAAGATCAACTTTTAGGTAACTAAAGTCTGGTTTTCATTAGTAGAGTTAGTGGTAGAGTTCCCTGGGCGAGTACTAACTATCTTGTGAACTCTCCCAATGAAAACGTTCTCGCTGAATTTCGGCGAGATTTCTCGCGAATCAGCCAATCATTTTCCGTAACCCATTTTTGGCGCTAATTTGAATTCTGATTTTTTGTTTTTAGTATTTTCGTTAGTAAGGCTAGTCAGTCACTCCCTATATTTTGGAGGCATATTAAATTGTTGCATTGTATAGCTGCTTAACACAATGTTATCCAGCAGTGCTTTGTTCCCATCACTGGGTTGCGATGACTAGCTTATGGTTGAGATGTCAATGTGCTAACCACGCGTTACATCTTTTCTGGTTAATGATCATTCACCTCTGCTGATTCAGTCAAGTGAATGTGAAACTGGCAACCAGCTGGTAGGCCTGAGCCCACATAGGGCTGTTGAGCCATTCACAAACAAACAAAGTATTTTCGGTATTGTTCAGGGGAGAAGTGATGTATTGTACCATCCGCTATTCAATCACAAATCACTATTATATCACCAATTCAAATCAGAATGAGCTGTTTATTATCATTCCACGATGTTTATGTTTTACATCAATACAGCGCCAAAACTGGGTTACTGGGAAAATGGCGGAAATTCTCATACTACGCGTTATTTCCCTATAGCCTGGTTTTCATTAGTAGAGTTAGTGGTAGAGTTCCCTGGGCGAGTACTAACTATCTTGTGAACTCTCCCAATGAAAACGTTCATAGTAGAGTAGAGTGATGGTAGAGTACTTGTTTTTGGTAGAGTGGGATAGCACCGTGGGATAGTACTCTACCACTTGCCTTCCCCCACCACCGCTTCTCACTCTACCACCACTATCCTAATGAAAACAGTCTCGAGCTAGTAGAGTAGAGACTGCTAGTAGAGTAGAGTCATTCAAAGGTTAGATCTGTTCACTAGACAACACACTTTACCTACTATTCTCAATTGTAGTGAAAACAACTACTCGACCAAGTGAGTAGAGTAGAGTTAGTATGCTAGTTACTCTACCACTAACTCTACTAATGAAAACCAGGCTTAACTCCTGTTTCTTGTCGATTTGTCCTTAAAGATAGTTAGTAGTATCATAGACAACGCTTTATGCTAGTAGATTTTGTTTGTAAGTTCATAATCAGAAATCAAAATGTTGGCAAAAGTGAGGCGGTGGCGGGAGAAATGTTCCAACACACTGTTAGGCTAGGCGTACACCGGTTAGTCAAGACGAGACAAGACGAGATTAGTCACGTTTAGTCACAGTACTTCACATAGTTGCTTATGAAGCAACACACACCAATTAGTCATTGCATCAGTGTGTGCTGCTTCATAAGCAACTATGTGAATTACTGTGAATAAACGTGACTAATCTCGTCTTGTCTTGTCTTGACTAACCGATGTATGCCTAGTTATTTATTAACACACCGATTAGTAATTGCATCAGTGTGTGCTGCTTCATAAGCAACTATGTGAATTACTGTGACTAAACGTGACTAATCTCGTCTTGTCTTGTCTTGACTAACCGGTGTACGCCTAGCCTTAGGACCCTCTCTCATCAATTATGGCCACACTGTTACCATACAGACTCCGTAATCTGAGCCATAAGCAATCAATCAAATCACATCTCAGTTGTAATTAAAGTAATAAGATTTCAGTAAAGCTTGACAACAAATCTTTGTAGTTATTGGCTTGTAAATCGTATAGTTTCGACAATTTTCTGGGTTCTTTGACGTATAAATTTGTATTTATAGTGATTTTGACCATAGATTGTGTATCTGTGTTGCAGGTTACATAGATAATGAAGAACTGCCGCCAATATTAACCGATTGTTTAGAACAGACGCATTCGAATTTGTTTTATAGTGGCTGTGTTATAGTTCAGATACAAGACTTGAAACAAGCAACAAATAATTCTCACTGTGATAGATATGTTTTACTACGACCTTCCACTCAGGTATGTTAACGAACTATTCAATTCCCACCAATAAATCATCAAGCATGCAAGAAGTTGGATTGTTATTTTGACACTGTTAATATTATTGTAATCCTTTATACTCAGTTTTGAGATTGAAATGTGTACTTGCTGGCTCTTATCTTATTACTATGTTGGTATTTTACTGTGATTTTATTACCATTCCGTGCTTTCTTTAGGCGTTTTTCCACCATCAATCTTGTATAGTTGATATTAAAGTGGATTAATTAGTTGATATAATCATATTAATTGATATAAGACTGGACATAGACGTTCTTGTTTAATTCAACAAGGAATTCAGCTCAAGATTCAAAGCAATTTGATCATTATCAAATTGTTTTCCTCGTTGCTGCTAAACATTCTAAATTTAAATCAATAATAATTATAGAATAAACTATGAAACAAGATTATTATATAGTTCTACGGTCTCCGGGTAAAAGGGAATAAGTCAATTTTTCCATTTTTTTAAATTATTGAAAATCAACTTCTTTGAAAGCTTTATCTTCGGGTATAAGGCATAAGTCCATACTCATATATAAGAGCTGTAATTACCCATGTGAATATTAAGTAGATAACTTTGTGAGGGTAAAAGGTAATAAGTGTATTTTTGACTTATTCCCTTTTACCCGGAGACCGTCCTATTGATCTACAGAACAAAATTTGTATAGAAATTCATCGAAATATGAGATTAGACAGGACTTGTCTAAGATTTGACAAGTAGGCCTATTATAAAAGATTTATCAAATGAGATTTTTTGATGAAAAATTTTCTATTCTTGTTGCTTTTGTTAATTTTGTGATCACTCTTTCCTAGTCTTCTTGTTTTTAGATGAACGTGTGCCAGATATAGAGCTAAAATGTTCACTGTTAATAGACTTGATCAATAGCCTACTATATTTATCGTTCTATGGTCTGAAATTAGAATGACTCTTACCCCGGTCGTACACCGGAGCAATAAGCAATAGGCAACTAGCAACATATGGATCATATGATTGTCTACTCTATACAAACCAATAGTTCAATGCACACTGAAACAGCTGCTCTAAGTGTACATTGGACTATTTGTTTCTATAGAGTAGACGATCAAATGATCCAAATGTTGTTAATTGCCTATTGCTTATTGATCCGGTGTATGAGCTGCCTAACCGTTTTCACCGACCTTTGAAATGAAATGTATATCACATGTAGAACTATAAGGGCCGGTTCATGAGCTCGGGATTTAGCTAAGTCCTAGACTAAAACGGGTGGCCACAGTAGCATCGACAAACGTTAGCCTCGACACTATGTACTAAGGGCTCTCTATGCTGCTAACCCACTAACCTGTTGAGACGAACGTTTGTCGATGCTGCGGTAGCCACCGTTTTAGTCTAGGACTTGGCTAATCTGAGCTCATGTTTCTGTTAATAGTCTTGATCAATGTTACATGTATCATCTTACTACGGTTTGAAATAATGATGTTAACGTGTCTTACAAACGTCAGCCTCGATACTATGTACTAAGGGCTCTCTATGCTGCTAACCCACTAACCTGTCGAGACAAACGTTTGTTGATGCTACGGTAGCCACCCGTTTTAGTCTAGGACTTGGCTAAATCCCGAGCTCATGAACCGGCCCTAAATGTTTTCTGTTAATAGTCTTGATCAATGTTACATGTATCATCTTACTATGGTCTGAAATAATGATGTTAACGTGCCTTGCATCAAATGTCTCTCTATGTATTTGATGGAAAGCTCCTAAATGAAATAGATCGATGGATCCTTTCACATAATCCTGGCACGTTCAATTTCTTTTGACTTATTTTACTTTCTTTACTTTAATTAAAAAGCCATTCCCTTTCTTCTTTTCCAAATTCTAGTTGGTTTTTTGTTGCTTTGAAGCTTTGTGAGGTTTTTTCGAATCAACTTTCACCTCTTTTTTCAAATTGTAAATTCTTTGAAATGTTCTCTTGTAAATTTCGTTTGTACATTCAAGGGTTTATTTCTTTATTCTTAGTTTTTTTAATTGTATTTTCTTTACCTTGTACCGTATAACAGTTCCTCAACTGTTATAATAAGATATTTCTTTTCTTTTATTTGTATTATTTTGGTTAATGCTGCTTATTTTATTATTATGTAATACCTGCGCTCAGGCTGTTGCCTTTGCAGGGACCTTCCTTGTTATTAATACAGTATATTAATACTATTTTATGTTATATCTATTGCATTATTAATTCTATTATTTTTCATTGTACTTTTTAAGTTTCCTGTATTTTGTTTGAAGGATAAATAAATGATTTGATTGATTGATTACAGAGTGTGATAAACGATGTGAACCTGCTCACCGCCAAGAATGAGTGGTCAGCTGACGAAGCGGTGCTAGCCGAAAGCCAACTGGTGTTGGCTACTCAGGCCCCGCTCTGTCTGGATCCCACTCCCGCCCTCGGCATGGCTGTGGCCCGGTTACGTCATCAGGTAACTTACGCCTTTACTGCAAATATCAAACATACATTTTTAAAATTAGAACGAGTCATAAGATACGCGCTCAAGTGAGAGAAGACTCCATGAAGAATCATGTTCTATGGGGTCTGGGGTTCTATGGGGTTGTGAATACGTTCTGTGTTTTGTTTTGTTTCATTAGGTGTGCATTGACATTAATATTCCTACCTTAAAGCACCTTTTAATGTCGTCTTCTCCGCCACTTAATATTTAAACACCTTTTAATATTCCTACCTTGAAGCATCTTCTAATCTCGTCCTCTCTCCACAGCCGCTGAGCACCACTGACATCCGCGCACGCGCTCAGCGCACGTCGACAGTGGCGGCGCTGAGTCGCAAGCGGAAGTTGGCTGACGTGGAGACGTCGCAGCTGGCCAGGTGGCTCAAGCGCCGAGGCGCCAGGCAGGGAGGGGGTGCCACGCCGGCCGTGGCTAGTGTGGCTGCTGCTGCTGCTCCGGTTAATAGGCAACAGGTGAGTGGTGAAAATAACTATTTATTTTCAAATAAATATTTATTTATTTATTTATTTATTTATTTATTTATTTATTTATTTATTTATTTATTTATTTATTTATTTATTTATTTATTTATTTATTTATTTATTTATTTATTTATTTATTTATTTATTTATTTATTTATTTATTTATTATTTATTTATTTATTTATCATTTCTCACTCCGCCTCACACCCTCTTTACTATCACACCACTTCCCCATTTATTCACTACTTACACACATTTTACTTTTCTACAACACGTTCTTCTTTGTTCACTACCTCCAATTCGTTCCACTGCTTCTCCTTGTTTTTTGTTTACTCCACCATCCGTTATCTTCTTTCAGTTCTGCTCTTCCTCTTCCTTCTTCGATTCCTTCACTTCTTATTTTTCTTCTTCCCTTTTCTCTTATTCCTTGTCTTCTTTCTTTCATCCTTCATGAGCAGCTTATCCGGGTTCTTCACCTTCTAATCCTTCTACTCCTCCCCCTCCTCCTACTCGTCCTTCTGCTCCTCCTTCTCCTCCCCCTCCTCCTATTTATTTATTTATTTGTCCATTTGTTTATTATTCTTTTTTCAAAAACACAGCGAAAATTAACAATTCACAATTATTCAAATTAGAACAGAAGCAACTACTTTCCCAAAAAACAAGCACAGAACTCAATTGCTGATTGTTGTCTCAATAGAACCGATTGTTGTTTGTTTACCACCTCATTTCTTGACTTATTAGAATTTTTACAAGTTCCAGTTCCCCCTGATTAGGTGGGTAGTGGATGTTATTTTTCCCGCGCACAGGCTTTCATGCCCATGCGGGTCTTAATAATTTGTTTCAATTATTGTATTGAGTGCTTATTCGTTGGTGTATATATGTTTGTAAAGAATTGAAATAAATTAATTTCGAAATTGAAATTGAAAATTGAATCTATCTTGTCTCAATACAATAGCGGCTACGAAATAAGGCGACCGAGAAATTTTGAGCTGCTGTTAATTCTTGCCCGCTGACTTCTCAAATCATGCTGGGGAAGCGACTTCGACGCTCAGAATGGACAACACTGAAAGCTAAATGTTGCCATGACAGGGAAATTAGAGAGAAAGTAACTTCCAGCAAGTACTTGCCTCTGTAACTTACCCCTTACTTTCCCTGTTTATAGGGGTACTTTTCACTTCAGAGAAAGTAATCACTTTCTGGAAGTAAAATCAAACTTGTTTGTTTTTACTTGCCACTCCAAGGAAAGTATAGAGGATCACGTGGATGGTTATGTGATCACTTTCTCCCACTTTCAGCCAGTAGAGCAGAAGAAACGCATCGTTTTATTAATCCATGTATTATTGGGCCATGTATAATGTGTAATATCTCTTTTGGCTCAATAAAGTATTCTATTCTATTTTTTTGTGAGGGTGATGCCCATATCATCTCAAGGCTTGTGCTTGGGAAGAGAGGTGATCATGAGAGATGACTACTTTTCAGGCTCCGAAAGTATTCCTTGTACTTGATGACTTGGACTTATATTCTGGAATGATTTATTTTTCAACTCTTTCGTTGGAAATTTTTATACAATTGTTTGTTCGTTCTGTTGCAGGATGTCGAATTAAGCAATCCAGACCTAAGTAAGGCGAGATCGTTCGAGTACCCGATACTTACTCTGGACTTCACGCCGGTACTACTGGAAGAGTACATTCTGGAAGCTGTCCAAGAAAACAAGACTGTTTATCGCGCTAAATTATCGTTATTCCAAAGGCTGTCTAATTGCGAATTTATCGGACAATTGTATATAGATAGAGATTACACGGAGGGGGGCAAAAACGGATCTACGTCTAGGTGAGTTTTACATTCAAAAAGTTCAAAATATTCAATAAGTTCAAATTCAATTTTGGTTTTTACTCGATTTTCTTTCTGTTCATCAGATCGAAAATCTAAGTGTGGGTTTATGAGCTCGGGATTTACTAGTCCACCTAGTTTATCTTTTAGACTCGAGTTGATCTGTTGTTGGACTCATAAACCCAACTTTTAAACCTCGGTTTTGATCTTTTACGCCTGGGACTTGCTAATCTCGAGCTCATAAACACGATTTTTAACACACGGCGCAAAATCCTGTTTTTATCCTCGAAATAGAGATAAACCCGAGCTCATAAACCTCCCCTAATAGTTTCAAATATTTCAGACTTATTCCGGCAAATTTGACAAGTGATAACTCTTTTCATTATTATTTTTCAACTCTACTATCATTTGTCTTATTATTACTTCCGTGGGTGTTTATAACCCTCCTAAAATTATCCAGCTTTATTTTTTGCTTTTAAATATGTTTAATAATGTAACATACGCTTAATTTTTCTGCATAACTCTAATCTCTATTCGATTGTTTGGCACTGCTAGCAAAGTTGATCTCTAGTGCTAGTATTAGTTCCATCAATCTTACTTTCCGCTTGTAAATATCATGGTGGTGTTAAATCTCCAATTAAATTATTTTTCTCTTTAGAAATACTGTAGCCGTAAGTACACAATCAAATGGTATCCAAAATGTATAGTATCCAAAGTAATAGTATCCAAATTGTATACAATGAAAAATAACCTGAAGGCACTACTCACACCTGGAAACTTCAAATCGCAAAGCAACTCATCGCTCGGCAACTCAGCGATGTAGCGAGTGACTCCAGTTGCTTGTCATACTCACAGCCGCTACTCCTAGTTGCCAGGTTGCCGATCGACTACTATCACAATATTCTCAAAAAGTAAATATTTTGAGAATTTTATAACTTATCTTCGATATTTTATAAGTTGAAGTAACCAAAAAATGATGAAATACTACTTTTTAAAGCAAATAATCCTACTTTTCCAGTTTGATGTGGTTAGAATATCACCTAACCTCACTTTTCTGTACATAGAATCTGTCCACACACGGCAACTCGATCACTCGGCGACCAGCATGTCAGATCGCAGAGCAACTCAGTTGCGCGGCGATGGAGTTTCCTATTCTGGAATCGCCTAGTCTGAGCGTCATCATTTGAAAACACATGCTGCGTCGCTGAGTTGCCGAGCGATGAGTTGCTTTTCGATTTGAAGTTTCCAGGTGTGAGTAGTGCCTAAAAATAATAGATAAGTTGGTAAGGTACTCACACATTGAACACGAACTGTTTGTTATCAAGCAACAAACCAAGATCTGGTTGTCTAGTGTGTTTGTACCTTACTGTTGAAATTCAATGTTATTTCATTGAATGGAATTTCCTGAAAGTTTCATCGTAAGGCTTGAAAAATTGTTACTTTTTACTCATTTTAATTGCGTTTTCTTGTTTTTTCTTTCAGTTTTAGTTTAGCATCACGTGTGCACTTCGATAAATTTGTCCAAAACTACTTAGAAGCGTTTACGAAAGAAGTAAGGAAACCGGTGCGAATCACGCATAAACTTCCCAATCAACCGCCCCGAATTATGTGCATGAGAACAAAAGAACGGGAGGCTAAGGTAAGAAATCTATTATTTTTATTTAATAATTGAATTCAGTAGAATCTCGCTTATCCGTCATAGACGGGCAGAGGGCCGGATAATCGAAAATGACGGATAGTAGGGAATACAGAGAGTGTATAGTCACAGTGTGGCCATTTGTGTGAAGCACTCCATAAAAATAAGTGGAGATCATATTTTTTCCCGCCGCCGCCATACTTTTGCCAAATTTTTGAATTTTGATATGGTATTACAGGCAACCATAAACCCATTCACTCATTTGTCAAACTTATTTTGAGATAAAAAACATCAAGACTAACTTTTCTACCATTAAAAATAGTCTCTCTACTCTTGATTTAAAAACTTAAAATGATGAAAACTAATAATGGCATAGGCAAAATGTAGGTTAAGGTGGGTTTTCGTTACTGCGATACTAACCCAATTGCAATTGATGAAAAATCCCCACTATAAATATTTGTCTTAATAATAGTTCTTCAAAATAGTTTTTTCCAAGTTTTTGAAAATTTTTCACATTTTTTCCCACAGAGAGCAGCAGCAGTTGCAGCCGCACAACAACAACAACAATTACAACAGCAGCAGCAACAACAGTTACAACAGCAACAGTTGCGGCAACAGCTTGTGCAACAACAGCTACAACAACAGTTGCAACAGCAATTGCAGCAGCAGCAACAACAGCAGTTGCAACAACAACAGCAGAGGCAGCAGCAACAGTTGTTGCAGCAGGTGTTGCAACAGGTGGTTAGAAAACAACAACAGCAGCAGCAACAGCAACAACAGGTGAATTTAGTTTTGATTCTTAATCCAGTTTAAGCTAGCTCAACCTTTCGTCATCAGTTTTTTTGGTAGACTTCAATCATGCAATTTTAATTTTTTTCTACTAGTTTTCCTCTTTATTCTTCTGTATAAATTGTTATACTAAAACGATTCAGACTCTTCTTTGCAAACAGGCATTTTAGCCCGTGTGAATATTATTCTTTTCTCTGTATTGATTTGCTAAATCTTAGTAATGTGTCAATGAAGAAGAAATAAGTAAATTTAATTCGTAGTGTGTGAACGGTGAATCGGACGATTTTCTATTTGTCGACTTCCAAAATCATCCGATTTACCTACCGTCTACACGCTACAATTTGTGTTTTTCTTTCTCTATCATTTTTGTTGATCGAATATTCATCAAGTCCCTTATATCAATTAATTTTAAGTTTATTTTAGCAAGTTAATCATTATAACGTTTTGTATCTGTACACTTATCTTCATCAATACTTGTAATTACCCTTTTTTGTATCTATGCTTCTAAAATACAATGTGTTGGACCTACATAACCTATAATTTCACCATATTCTCCAAATCATTGGAGGACAATGGATAATTCGGCGAGGCGGAACACCCGAGAGAATCTCTTCGTTAAAAAAGCTAAAAGCATTATAATAATAATAATAATAATCAATTCTTCTCTTTGAAGAAGTATCTATATTTATTAAGAAGAATCTATACTACTTCTTTTTGTATTGTATTCTTTTTGTGAACTATGACTTGGCTAGTAAGATGTAACTCTCTTCTTTTTAAATATTTTAAGCCCTCATTGAAGCAAATCTAGTCGAAATTGGTAAGATCATTTTCGGAAACGTTTCTTCTGTGCCCAGTATGTCTTCATTCTCCTGGATCTCTGAAGGCTCTGCTCATCTGTGATGTTGTAATTTCTCTGTTTCGGAGTTTTGACTTTTAATTGAGTTGTCTCATTTTTAAGAATAATTTTTTCTTCCCTATTCAAAATCTTATCCTCCGTAAGTTGAAGTTTCTCAAGATCTTCTTCTATCTCTTTCAGCCAGTTTCTCTGGTAACTCTCTTTATACCCAATTGTTAATTTTACTTGCCTAGCTTCTCACGTTCGACACTCTTCCTATCGTATAGTTCAACTATTTTCATCAATCTCGTTTATTTTATAATTTCTATCTTAATTTGACTTTCAGTAGACGTTAAGTCTTTCGGAGGAGACGTTAAGCCGTCGGTCCCGACTGCCTAAAAAGTAGTCGTCATATCTCATCATTACCCACGCACAAGCCTAGAGCTCATGTGGGCATCATCCTCGGAAAAAAAAACTAACTAGTTAATTTTCCCTCCATTTCAGGTGAAAAACGACAGCCAATCAGCAGCTAGTATGCAGAATATCACGTTGAACGGTCTGCTGAATGGCACCGACTTGGGCGAAACTCAGCAGACGGTGTTGATACAGCAGGCCACCCCGCAACCCCCTCAGCCCCCTCCACCACCTCATCCCCTCACCCACCTCCCCCCTCAACAGCAGACCGTTCTCACGACGCAGAATGCGACGCAGTTTAGTGCCAAGGTGAGTACAGAATATATAAATTATATTTTTTGAACCGTGGGTTTGCTTTCTGTAAATTTAACGTGGTTAATGTTGTTAGTCATGAACTTTTGCTTCTTGTAAATGTTTTACTTCGACTTGTCATGGCTACAATGTAACTAATTGAATAATAAATAATCAAGAAATAGCATTGGAAAAGGTGTCCCTGAAAATCTCTTGCCATATGAAGGCGTAGTCTATCTCTTACTTCTCGTCTCACCCAAACCTAGCATCTTCAGGTTGCCACTTCCTTTCCATTGTATTAATTTTTCTATGTATCAAACAGTCCAGAGGTTGTGTTCATGTTAAGTTTTAATGAAAGTCTTGGTTTATAAACTATAAATAACAGTTTTGAATTTAAAAGATTGCATATCAAATGTAATATTATTTACTTACTCCCAGGGCCACTTATATCGGAGTTGATATTTGGCAACAAACCGCCTCCATGTGGGTCGATTCTCAGCGTCTTCCTCTGTGGCTCCAAGCTTCCTCATGTGGGCCTGTAAAATTACTAATAAAAAATTGTACTAATACATCTAAAAATATTACATTTCCACACGAATTGTAATACTAATAAAACTACAGTTTTCTGGTGGCTTGTGAACCCAAGTAATTTTTAAAGTACAGTTTTGTAGTAGCTCAATTTTGGGAATACTTTTCACTGTTGAAGAGTTATTATATGAAAAAGCTTGATGTGAAATGTTCTATTTGTTCAAATAGTAATTCTATGATTTAAAGTACAGTATTGTAGTAGCTCAATTTTGGGAATACTTTAGAACTCTTCGACTGTTGAAGAGTTATTATTTGAAAAAGCTTGATGTGAATACTGAGCAATATGTTATTCTTTGTTCAAATAGTAATTCTATGATTTCATTATTTGTTTTACAGCCTAGTAAACCGACAGTTTCGACAGACCCCGCGATTATTGCGATAGCTCAAGACTTCGAGAACTGTGCTGAGCAGTTTGAACGCGGTAAGTATTTACGAACCACACCATTTCTTAGATTAATTTATAAATACAGTTGCTATAGTCTGTTCACCGAAACCAGTCAGTGAATGTAGACACCGAGTGAGCTTGTGTGTGTATTGCATGACGGCATGCTCACATTTCAGCGTATGCAATTAATCGAATACTCAGCTGATACGGATTGAGAGCGAGAGAAATATTTAGTTATAACTACAGAGAGTGTATAGTACTACCAGCGACCACATAATATTTGTATTATGTGGTCTGAGTATATACTCTGTAGTTCTCTTTACTCGTTGACTCGGTCGTCCAGCTGTTTCACGATGCACGCACGCACACAATTGTTTATAGCAGGATCCTTTTAACTTGTCAGAAAACGTATGTTTCGAAGAGCAATATCACAATACTTAACCTACAAATGCTGAATCTCGCAGATTATTGAAAAGGTCTTTTAAAAAGTTATTCTTTGAAAGGTCTTCTTTAAAAAGGTCTTTTAAAGACTTTAAAGGTCTTTAAGACTTTTAAGCCTCTTGATTATTGTGTCGAAATCACTGTTTAATTATTACCGAAACAGCTGATTTCTGACAAGTTAAAAATTGTGCTATATTATATCACAGCTGCATAACATCAGCTGTTCACTGATCGCAAGCGTCAAATTGAATGAATCATACTGTAGTCGTATTCGCATTATTTTAAGAGGGAATCAATTTATGCATTTTCTATTGCCTTCATTTATTATTTTATCCATCTTTTTATTGTGTTAATGTAAAACCTTGTGTGTTAAAACCTTTAAAAGCCTTTAATCTGTGTTAAAATCTTTAAAACCTTTAACCTTGTGTTAAAACCTTTAAAAACCTTTAACCTTGTGTTAAAACCTTTAAAACCCTTTAACCTTGTGTTAAAACCGTTGAACGTTGTGTAAAACCTTTATTGTGCTTTTTAATGTAATACCTTGTACTCCGTCTAGCACTTACTAACCCTGTGTTTGTCCTGTTTCCAGCCGTGGCAGCAGCCAACTCGGCAGCAGCGGCAAATTCAAACGTGACAGCCGTCAACCTCAACAACGACACCCTTCACTCGCTGCTACAACAGAACACCGACAATCTGAACTCAAATCCGGCGAGTGTAGTGAGCCTGACTAATCACACAAATAACAACAATAGTACTAATCATACTACATTAATCGGTGCTGCTACCATCACGAACAATAATAGCATAACAAGCAATACGACCACGTTGCAGAGTTTGTTAAAGAGTCCTAGCAACCACATAATGAACAATATGAGTATTATAAATAGTGAAAGGTATAGTTTGCAAAGGAAAAATGTGAATAGTGGGGGTTCGCATTTAGTGAGGTTATCGATATCGCCGTTAGTGAATCATTTATCGACTCCGCCGCTGATTCAGCAAAATAGCGCGATCGCGGCGGTTGGCAGGCCTGTCGTACAGCAGAGGAATGCGCAGAAGATTACTGCGCATCGACTGCAGGGTGGTGCCGTTGGGTTGCACAACCTGCAACCGGCGGGAAAAGTGAGGCCTCAGCAGCCAAGTGTGGTGACGACGGTATCCAGTTTGAGTCAGTCGATGCCGGGCTTGACGGGGTTGTTGCAAGGTTGGTACAACTGCTTTTGTTTTTGTTTTTTTAATCATGCTCGACAGTGGTAATTTTTATATCGAGGCACTTTTTTCATTCAGGTTTGATGATAGTGATATGATATTGAAGCTAGATCTATGACATCTTGGTTACAGGTCAGTTAGAAAGCAAGTAGTTGCTTTTACTGTGCCTTTTACTTTATTACTTTACTTTACTGTTGCTTTTACTTTATCCTTCAAGTGAAGATATCTTGGTTACAGGTCAGTTAGAAAGCAAGTAGTTGCTTTTACTGTGCCTTTTACTTTATTACTTTACTTTACTGTTGCTTTTACTTTATCCTTCAAGTGAAGATGAAACACAATTTTTTAGAAGTTGTTCTGGGAATGGAGCTACAAAGAATAGGTACTAATTATATAATTATGCTGAGTACATAACTTCATCAGTCCTGACATTTCTGCTCTAATTGTTGAGTCATTGATTGTGGTTTTCATTATTTCCTCAGCTCTTTCAAGGTTTTCTTGAACAATTTTAAACATCAAATCATCACTGCAATTAAGCCTAAGCCTAACATTACAATAGAGACTATCATTATCATGAGAAAGTCAGTGATGAGAGTTAATTCAAATTCAGCCATGCCTTAATGGGTCTTTTCTGTGATTTGTGTTTCGTAAATTATTTGGTGGAAACTCACTTTCTAAATATGCATAAACTTACTGTTAATGTATTGAAGTTGTCTTCTGAGGGCCGCTTTCCCCAACGCTGCTTAAGTTATACATCTAGCTTAAGCCTCATTCGGAGAATAGGAAAAGTATAGAAAACATTCTAAGCATCAGCTGTTGCGCTTAAGCAGCGTTGGGGAAAGCGGCCCTAAGAAGTATTGTGTTGGTAACATATATTTCATATTTTCTTATTGAATTAGGTATTGATATACAGGTATATCTCTGTATAACATATTGATTTATCAAATTTTAATCCGTTGTTTTCAGGTTCGCCGTCAGCTGATAACCCGATAGCAGGCGCACCGAGCAATACGACCAGCGCCACATTCCTCGACCGGCTGGCCGCCTCGCCCTATGTGGCCGCCTCCCCCTCCCCGTCGCCCTCCCACAGCTCCCACTCGCCCTCTAGTCCCAGTCCCAACCCCACCAACACACCTACCTCCATTAGTTTTAACATTGCCACCTTACAAGTAAGTGATCGTTTTATTTCGTTCAACTACAGCAGAATTCATTTAGGGCCGGTTCATGAGCTCGGGATTTAGCCAAATCCTAGACTAAAACGGGTGGCTACCGTAGCATCTACTAACGTTTGTCTCGACAGGTTAGTGGGTTAGCAACATAGAGAGCCCCTAGTACATAGAGTCGAGGCTAACGTTTGTCGATGCTACGGTGGCCACCCGTTTTAGTCTTGGACTTGACTAAATCCCGAGCTCATGAACTGGCCCTTAATTTGATGCTTGGTGATCGGTGAACAGCTGATGTTACGCAGCTTTGACACAATAATTCAAAGACTTTTTAAAGTCTTTAAAATACCTTTTCAAAGAAGACGTTTTTTAAGTCTTTGCAATAATCAGCAAAATTCGGAATTTGCATGTTAAGTTTGCATGTCAAAGCTGCGTAACATCAGCTGTTTACTGATCGCCAAGCATCAAATTAAATGAATCCTATTGTAATACTATAGTCCAAAAGAAATTAATCCCAACACTAAGGGCCGGTTCATGAGCACGGGATTTAGCTAAGTCCTAGACTAAAACGGGTGGCCACCGGTGCATAGACAAACGTCAGCCTCGAAACTATGTACTAAGGGCTCTCTATGCTGCTAACTCACTAACCTGTCGAGACAAACGTTTGTCGATGCTAAGATAGCCACCCGTTTTAGTCTAGGACTTATAAAATGCTCAATAAACTAAATCTCACTATAGTGCTTTTCATTCTTGAAGAGGTAACTGCTTATTCATATACTGGGACGCACAGCCCTTTGTGCTACTACCTACTAGGAAGGTTAGTTTTTAGACAAAGCTTAGGGGTGAGCACTCTTTCATATCTGAGGAAGGGAGCCCAGGCCTCTCTAGTCTCTATATGCACCGTTCCTAAGCATTTCCTGACCTCGCTAGTAGGTTAGCCGTTTAGAGAGGCCTGTGCCTGTCCCTTCCTCGGATATGAAAGAGTGCTAACCAAGCTTAGGATCGGTTCGTAGAGAGATGAAGCATAGAGAGCCTGTGCCTTTTTCGTTTTAGAATAATGGAAAAGTGCTAAACTCTTGAAGACCCCTGATCGCAGAGACAGTTCCCCTCCACTTCTGAGCTAGCAAATCAAACGCCTGCAGCTTTGCCGTTACTAACGCAAACTATCACATTATAGTGATGAACAGATGTGTGAGACTAATATCTGATCATTTCTTCTATTGGTATATTCATTTAATTTGGCGAATGGCGAATAACTTTAATTTAACACGAGTTTATACCGTGCAGTGCAAAGCGCCGCTTCTTTGCTCAGTACTGTATCCTTTTTGGTAGTACAGTGTCATTGTAAACGGACTTGTATCAGTGTGCGTTTTCTATTCATTTAACATCAAATCTCGCAGTGATGGAAGCACAGTAGAAAGGAATGCAACAAAAGTTTTTTAATATAATATAGATTTGTATATATAATAGATTTATATAATAATAGATTTAACAAGTATGAGTGGAAGTTTCATTTCAATGTGGGTAGTATAGTATAATGCACATTTCATGAAAAAGTAACAGGTGAATATTACTTGACAAGATTTTGATCACTACAGATTACATGTTGATGCTATAATGTATATTTTGTTGGTTATTTCAACAGACGAACAATCCTGCCGCTATCAGTGCTTTAGCCCATAATGTACGAAATTCGAAACAGTACCAGATACAACCTCATCAACAGTCTGGTAAGCGTTTAATACAATTAATCATATTTCACTTTATCAATTGTATGACAAGTTATAATTGATAATTAATCTATAAATTGTAACGATTAATCAATTGTATTATTTCACTTTATCAATTGTACGATAAGTTCCTCGTATTCTCTTGGCTACTTATATAATCTCTGCATCTTATATAATCTCTATCAGCTAATGATGATAAAATGTTCTCTCTTTTCCTCTTCGAATAAAAGATAATTATTTTCACATTAGGGAAACTGGATGATTCGGCGAGGCGGAACTCCCGAAAGGGTCTCTCCGCCAAAAAAGCCATAAGCTTAATAATAATAATGAATAAACAATTAATCAATCAATCTTCTGTCACTTATCTTCCTTCAAGGACGGATGTGGAGTTTCTGCTTCGACTAGTGTAGTCCAGTTTTAGTTCTTCTCATACCTGATGTAGTTTTTTATGCTATGGGAAAATTAATTTCTCCTTATTTGCTTAAAATTGATTTTGTTTGGTGCAACCCAGCATGAAAATTTTGAATCGTGATTTCTCTAGTACCGTACTAACTCCTTATTTCTACTGTATTAATTCCTTATTTCTCTTGTAATAATCCTTATTTCTACTATAATAATATTATTATTTCTACTGTAATAGTTCCTTAGTTCTCCTCACTTCTACTGTAATAATTACTTATTTCTACTTTAATGAATCCTTATTTTTCAATTCAATTTATTTATTTATTTATTTCACACACACACAGCAATATACAAACATAACATGCATCAAGCAATACAATAATAACATGAAAAGTTAATAAAACAATAGAAAGAATGCTAATAACATACAGTAAAACAACATAACATACATCAAACAATACAATAATAACATGAAAACTTAATAAAACAATAGAAAGAATGCTAATCCAAAAAATAGATGTGGTGAAAAAAGGGTAGTGAATCGAAAGTTCTCCCAACTATGGATATCCAATTATCCATGTCATAGGAAGGCTTTCAATTCATGGAAGTTGAGGAAGGATGCAAGGAGTAAGGTGTGATAGTCCATTACAGATCAAAAACAGCCTGCACTAAATGAGCAAGCAAGCACACAAAAACAGAAGAGTCCTCTATTACGAATCTATTCTATTCTACTACTATTCTAATCTATTTCTACTATAATACATCCTTATTTCTTACTGCAATAATTCCTTATTTTTCCTGTAATAATTCCTTATTTCTACAGTAATAATTCCTTATTTCTTCTGTAACAATTACTCTTTTCTTCTGTGCTAATTCCGCTAACTTTCTCTGTTGTGTTGCAGTGAACTCTGGCCTAGACGCAAGCAGCAACAACAACTCGTCGAGTAGCAGTGGCTCAGTGCTACACGATCGCCTGTCTACCCCTCCCTCCTACCCCTCCTCTAGTCCCAAGGCCACGCAGTCGGCCTCCCCCTCCCCCTCACACGCCTCCTCACCCTCACCATCCACCATCAACTTTAATCTGGCCACATTTCAGGCGACGTCCGACAGTTCGCCCAAAATTATGGTAAGCAATTTTATTCATTTATTAATTTCCTCCTCAGTGATACAATAACAAAGACTTGGAACATACTGAATAGAATAGGATGATTTATTTGTCGTATAAACAATACAATATACAATTCTTAGTTATACTGGGTGGCACAAAAAGAACGGATGGATTTGAGTAGGATAGTAGCAGTGGACTAGAGCTGTCTGTGACCGCAGAGAGACACCATTTTGTAGGTTAAAGTATCCAGTTTTAGTATCGATGGCGCAATTGACCCTGCAAAATCGCGTATTTGCCGTTGATCAATATTTCCAATAGAATGAATCTGCAATGGTCGTTCAACGGAGCTTCAGCAGAGAGTTTCAAGTCGAGCTTATTGGCATGAGATTCTTCTTTACTTGAAATTCAAGTTTACTATCGTGAATATCGTTACATTGAAGATTTGAATACTGCAATACATGAATGAATTGCTGCTGTATCAATAGTTAAGGACCAATTTAAGGCTTTTAATGAGCATTAACGCATTTTAAGGGTGCCATCTTTCCTATGTAATTTTTGAAATATACTCAAGTGTTTTGGAGTTTTTCATACAAATTCTCAAATTGTGTTATTCACTTAGTATTTTGGTGTTAGGAAGATAAATGTATGATTCAAATAAACTTTCTTTTAACACTTTGAAAAACATCCTTTCTTTATGCGCCATCCTGTACATTAACAAAGACTTGGGACAAACAGAATAGAGTAGGATGATTTATTTGTCGTATAAACAATACAATATACAATTCTTAGTTATACATTCACATACTGTGGCACCACTGGCAGAAGAGAACTTGTTCGCCAGCAGTGAGTTCAAAAGCCTTTTTTGATGAAATCGTGATGGAAATGTTTGAAAATTCATTTTTCTTGATGGGGAGGAGCCCCTCCTAATTTGCCAGAGATCAGACTCATGTCAGCTGATTGGGCTTATAAATAGCTATTCAGGGTATCAATTTGATCAAAATTGTTAAAGCTGTTTTCGAGAAAATCGTAAAAAACACAATTTTTATCAAATTGATACCTTGAATAGCTATTTATTAGCTATATTAGACATATTTTCCGCCTTTTTCTGCGCAATTTTGAATCGGATATAACTTGTCTATATACAGAGTGATTCAGATAAGTCAGAACTCAAATATTGAATGGATAGTAAAAATGTTTTATTTATATTTTATATTTAACATATTTTATTTACCATATAAAATAATATTATAACATATTTGATTTACTAGAAGATTGCAGCAAAGACTGCTGAACGCGCTCCTTAAATTGACGTGTTAACACATCAGGCTGGCGGCTTCGAGACCTATCATTAACATTTCCTGTTTCACGAAAACGTTTCACAGTATCATAAACTGTTGTTTTCCCTGGAATGGAAACATTTGACATTGTAACATTTTACTGAAAAGTATGCTTCCAATAATGCGACTCTCTGCTCTTGCGTAAGCATCGTGAAGGACTGACAACAATTCGCTCTCTGCCTGACACCAGCGCTTGTGGTGGGGGGTGTGTGCGTGGAGTGGGATATGTTCTCGAAGGACAAGCTCTCTGACAAAACAAACAAACGAAAGAAATTCTTATAACTGTCCAACTGAACTACATAAATAGTTACAGTTCTGACTTATCTGAATCACCCTGTACTTGTGATTTAACTATTCAGATATAACTTGTCGAGCAATATTCCATTTGGTAACGTATTGAGAAACTCAAGACTTGTGTGCTCCTGTATTGCATTTACCGTATTTTTTAAAATGATAATCTTTGTTTGTTTAGATGCCGATTCCAGGCCTAGCGATCCCGCTCAATGTATCCGCTTCGCCAAATGTAGTCACGTCGTTACCTGTATCTGCTACAACGCTCACCGCTAATATGGTAACTAAAACTTTTCACTTTTCTTTCTGAATTCTACAATTATTTCATCTATAATCAGACTCATTTAATTTGACGCTTGGCATTAGATAGAGATTTCTTGACGTTGCTCACGACCGTAAAGTATGATAGCATAGAAATAATATCTCTCTATCTATCTAATGCCAAGCGTCAAATTAAATGAATCTGATTATACATTAACAAAACACATATCTAATTTTTATAATCATTTTGTTTCATACGTTATATGTTTCATAAGTTATCTCCATTTCATTAAATTATTGTAAACTTTGCTTACAAAGATGTTTGTTAGCTTTCCTGCGCTCAGGCTTGTGTTAGTTCTTCAGGTTTTTTCTGATTTTGTATGTTTTGTATTACGTGAGATTATCTTTTATAATGTATTGGGGCAAAAAGGAAATAAATTTGATTTGATGATTGGTTTTTATAAATCTAGCATCTGATTTAAATTGTCAAACTTCAAATAACCTACTCTCCAGCGACTACATAATACAAACAGACGCCAATTAGGAGTGGTCCGTAGCCGAGGGCGATAAGCGCCTGTCTGATAATCCAAAGATTCCAAGATCAAATACAGTTGCCGAAACGGATTTTGACTCCCGTCTTTCTGAGGAGACGAAAAGCCGTCGGTCCCGACTGCCTAAAAACAGTCGTCATCTCTCATCATCCACACTTCCACACTAATGATCTTCTTCCATCATCCACTAATCCACACTTCGCCCTCCCAGGAAATAAAGGCAGCCAATCAATCAATCAATCATCACCCCTCTCATTACCCACGCACAAGCCTAGAGCTCATGTGGGCATCACCCTCAAAAAAAATACAAACAGACGGAGCACTCAGGCTCAGAATTGAAGCCAATTCTGGCGCCTAAGCCCAAGGAAGTTGGCGGCGGTTTACATAGTGGTTTACATGAGTGGGAGAGAGACAGAAAAACAGCTGGCATAATCTTGTCTCTCTCCCACTCATGTAAACCGCCGCCGTCTTCCTTGGGCTTAGGCGCCAGAATTGGCTTCATCACCCGTAATGTTCAAGTAATAGGAATGCTCCGTCTATTTGTATTATGTGGTCGCTGATACTCTCCAAATTTATTCAAGTACTTTTAAATTTTTGTTGAAATACAGAACAATATCAAATCATAAAAAATTCACATTATAATATTGAAACTTAACAAACAAAGTAAAACTATGAAATTGAATAATAATAAGTGTATTCTAGGTAGAAGATAGATAGATAGAAAATGCCTTTATTCAATATAAATAAAAATAATAACATTACAATCAAGTTGCAAAATAAACAATTACAAATTTTTAAAAAGATGATTTATTCTAGGTATCTCCAGCAAAAATTATTCTTATTTGTTTTATTTTCACTAGACATTTTTTGGAAATGGTTGGTCTCCTACTTTTAGTATAGACTTCGCTCTAACCTTTTCATTGTTTGCTAATTTTAAAACAAGGGTTTTCTCCAATTTTCGGTTTATTTTCACTGAATTTTTTTGTCTATTTTTCTAGGCAAACACTGGTATTGCAACCGTAGCCGTCAGCAATACAGATCCCACTGCCACAGTTGTCTTTCCAAATTCCACACCTGGTGAGTTTACTATCAATTCTAATCTCAGCCCTAGATTTTGGCTTCCACTGGCTTTTCACTGGCCCACCACTGGGGTTGCTTGGTTTTTTCGAAAATCACCTTGACTTTTGTAATCGAAAGCAGAGTATTTGAAGCGCATGTCCGTGTAAATAATGGGTTTACATTTGGTTTACATAGTCTGTGTGATAGGTATAGGGCGGTTTCAGATTGAGTTGGAAAAGTAAGGTCTGTATTTATGAACGGTGTTAGAGTGTACCTGACAATAGGGGATAAAATTGGGGATGAAATTCTTGACAGCTTGACTTGGTAAGTTATAAGTTGTGTAATAATATAAGTACAATTTTTTTCGCCCTCTTTACGAAATATATTATATCTAACGAACGGACGATATGGTACACTTCTGAAATTTTTATACAGAGTGTTTCAGAAGTAATGTCGAACATTTTATTGTTTGATAAGATAAATGTCGTATTTGAAGAAACTCAGTTATCCTTATAGCTCATTTTGTTTTTAGAATTTTATCTCAAGAACGAAAATGTATTGATCTGAAATTTGGCATGAATATTTATGCTACAAGATTACATTTTACAAGATGGTTACAAGCTGAAAATGAGGTACAACCTCAAAATGTGCTATACATGTCAGGTCCTTGGATGCTCCGTTGTATCGGCTCATTCAATTTTATGATAGTATTTGTCTGGAATATAAGAACAGATCATAATTATTATCTAGAAATTATGAAAAATTGAAAGGTATTCCTCGTAGGAAATTGTTGAAAGAAATTTTTCCTTCTAGTTTACTAGTCATCACCGAGATGTGAATAACTCAAACATGAAATTAATAGAATGAATGACTTCTTTATTTTTTAAATGTGGCGAAGTTTGTTCAGTAATGTATAGCAGCTGTTTCGGCAATAAGTAAACAGTGATTTTGACACAATAATCCAAAGGCTTTAAAGTCTAAGGACCGGTTCATGAGCTCGGGATTTAGCAAAGTCCTAGACTAAAACGAGTTGCTACCGTAGTAGCGACAAACGTTTGTCTCGACAGCTTAGTGGGTTAGCAGCATAGGGAGCCCTTAGTACATAGTGTCGAGGCTAACGTTTGTCAATGCTACGGTGGCCACCCGATTTAGTCTAGGACTTGGCTAAATCCCTAGCTCATGAACCGGCCCTCAAAGACCTTTAAAGTCTTTGAAATACCTTTTTGAAGAAGACCTTTCAAAGAATACCTTTTTAAAAGACCTTTTCAATAATCTGCGAGATTCAGCATTTGTAGGTTAAGTATTGTGATGCTGTTCGTCAAAACATATGTTTTCTGACAAATTAAATTGATCCTGCTATACTTTCGACCACTCAACCACGAATTAATGGGACGAGGAAGTCTTCAAACTAAATTTCAATAATGAACTTCTGCTGCACTGTCTTCTCTATGCAATTGCATATGTTTTTGGAATTGTTCCATCAACAAAAATAAGAATTTGCTAGTATCGCCAATGCATTAAAATTTACGGAATTTTTCGAGCTTGTGAGCATACAACTTATAAGCTTATTTCACATTGCATTACTGCTTTGCTATTTTGTTTTCTTGCTTTGAGCTACTAGGATAGATGGAAAACTTTATTCGTTGTTTTCATGATAATTGGAATGCTAAGGGTAATGCGATAGGATTACTGTAAGGCTATGGAAACATTGTACCATCAACATTTTTGAAAATGCAATATTCATTGCCAAACGTGGACTAAATTAAGTTTCAGATAGAATCTTTCAGGACCTAGGACTTGTTTTATGAAATTTTAGAATATTGTAAACTTAAAAAATGGCATACTAATGCCCGGTTTCTATGACAGTCATTAAATTAATGCCACTAATTAATTTATGGCATTAAATTAATGCCGTTAATTAATTGAATTTCAATGAAGCATACGATTATATGATTTCCTTCCTCAGCTGAAAATTCACACATATATTTTGGGAGGTTAGGTCGGTTTGTTTTTGTTTTGAATGTTTATTTAACTGTGGATTTGTTTATTTTAATTTAAAATTAAAAAGAGAGACAGAGGAAACCCTTTCTGGAGCAAAGAGGAAGAGCATTATTGATAAATAATGTATTGAAATACAAATTGGTATGGTAATTTTCTAAATACTAATTTTATTCTAAATTTTATCAGAAATAAGAATGAAATGTGTGCATATGTGAGGAAAGAACATAGGTCTAGTCCACTACTATGCTTTAGAAAATGTAATTGAAAAGATTTTAGAAGGAAGTGGATATTGCAGCTATTCAATTGCTCTTTAAATCATAATAATTTATTGATCAAAATTCCTAATTAATAATGCTATCAAATATTCTCAAGACTCTCCTTACTAGCTAATTTCTGTTGTCAATATTCGCAGTAGCGGAAGTCTTCAGAGTATTTGATAGCATTATTAATTAGGAATTTCGATTAATAAATTATTCTACCGAACGTCCATGGGTTAAGCTATTCCTATGATATCTTCACACATGCTTTGGGGGCAGATTGGGTTTGTGTTTTGAGGAGCTTAGCACAAAGCAAAATTGAATACATTTCTTACATAATTGCACAGTGTGTTTATGCCTTGTTTCCTTCATTTTTCTTGTGTTTGAGAGACTGATTTGCTTGAGTGTGTGTTTGTTTTGTGTTCTGTGTGTGCAGCTCAAATTTTGGCTCCCGCCAGCAAAGGTGCAAATCTTAGGACGTCGACTGCCGGAACTGCTTGTATCTTGGTAAATATTACACGGTTTTAGATTAGTCAACTTCTTTCTTGGATATAATAATTTATTCATTTATTTGTTTATTTATTCAAGAAAGTACAATCAACTCATAGGATGAAAGTACAGACAAATTTCAAAACGTGGTATTAACTTGAAGGAAAAGATTTTAGAAGGAAGTGGATATTGCAGCTATTCAATTGCTTTTTAAATCATAATAATTTATTGATCGAAATTCCTAATTAATAATGCGATAAAATATTCTCAAGACTCTCCTTACTAGCTATTACTAGCTTACTAGCTATTTCTGACAAATTCCAAAACGTGGTATTAACTTGGTTTTAGATTTTTCAATTGTTTTTCTAATCTTCATTACATTTTGCAATATTCAATTATATAAAAATTCATCCAAAGATGTATAAGAATTCATACATTGTACAATATTAACACGTATCATAGTGGATGAATTCTTACAGTTTTTTTATCGTATGGCTTTTATTGGTGGGAGACCCTTACGGGTAGGTTCCACCTCGTCTCATTGCACAATTTTTTTACAGTATTAACTTGGAACATTTCATATAGGTAGCTGTAGTGGAGGAACACATTGTCACTCTATGTGCCTTGACAAAATATTTTTCGTTTTTAGTAAATGTTTTATTAATTTGTAGAAGCTATACTCTATTAGGTATCTTAATCTACACTTTAATACTATGAATTTTTCAATTTATTCTTTTGTGATTATTTATTTTACTTACAATACTGTATACGGATTCTATGAAAGGATCAATTGCTTGTATTGTGTGTATAAGTTTTGTACATTGATGGTGACCTTTTGTAAATACTTAAATAGTTTGAATGTGACTCAAATTCATATTTTTAAAGTCTTGAACTCATTGAGAACTATGATGTTCGCATGAACATCTTGCACTCTACATTTCATGTTTGAAAATTTCTTAAATCTATTCATATAGATAATGAAATTTATCATGACTATTAGGACGATTGAATCTTGAAATAAGCTTATTTTTAACTGCATGTCTGACTGCGTATGTTAATGACTTGGATTGAGTCTGAACGAAACGACCTTGAAATGCATTATGAATGCATAAGACACGTTATGATGAATACAGAGAATTTTTAGGAGATTATTTAGAATGCATGTTTCATGAAAATAGTGTTAAATACTACCTCTTGATTATCAAAGTAATTATTCTATTACATTTTTTTATTGAGAAATTTAATCATTTGTTATTCGTAATACTGTTCTGGAATCTACTTCACCAAAAATATTATCATGATGAATTGTAATATCATTGCAAAGAATTCTTTTGTATTCCAAGGCTTTCTTGAATCTTTGTGAAATTTGAATGTCACGTTTTCCAAACATATTCTTAAACTTCTGACACAGTGTCTGGTGAGGTGTTGTGATATTCATAATATATAATGAAAACACTTGGATGTTATCAAAAATATCATCTGTATTTAGTAGAGAAATTCACCATCATGTTCCGGCATCATTGTGCCATCTTAAGTACAGCAGGATTATTCTAAATAATCAAGGAGAATAAGGAGTATTCAGTGTACAGTGTATTCGGCCAATGAGAACTCAGCTACAATTCAGTCCAAGTGAATTTGGCTAATGGGATCGAGACATAGGCTTCACCCGCCTTCAACATAGGGAAGATAGGATTGTTCCACTCCAGCAATGACAACCCCATGATCTACCCACATTACACCTTCGAAACCTTAGGCTTAGACCATGTATAGAATAGGCACGGTCTTCCCTATCTTCACATAAGAAGTCTTTGAAGCAAACATCTCTACTGTTCTTGCCCCTAAGAGAGAGTGAGAGCGAGTGAACTGTGCGAGAGAGACAAGATTATATCAGCTGTTGAGATACTTTAATGCACGACTACACTAAATTACAGGGCCGTCGCATGGTTTATTGGTGCCCGGGGTGAGATGTTGTCAGGCGCCCTTCCATGTATAGCGCTACTGTTAGTGTAGCCTATAATACGAAAGCAAAGAACGCTCGTATAGTTGTGACTTGTGGTCTTGCCCCAAGAACGCTCGTATAGTTTCGACTATAATAATTTGCCCCTAATCAGCCAATTCATGTTTGCTTCAACATTTATAGCATAGGCCGTGTCTATTCTATACATGGTCTAAATTCGAAACTAGCAAATAACAGAAGCAAACCAAAGGCTCACGCCCAAAACTGTATTCTGACGTACAAACTTGTACAGGTTTGTCTACTGTACAAACCTGTATTTATTTGTTATTTTATATGCATTTGATGTATTTTATTTGTTATTTAATAATAATAAATATCCCTTTTTTTATTGATAATATTGATGGGTTTGTTGCAGGGTGGCCAGCCTATCCAGGTGGTAGGCACGTTCCAGCGACAGCGGACGTTGGTCGGTTCAAAGCCGGCGTTTGCGGCGCGTGGCGCATTGGCGCCCCTAGGCACCACCTCTCCACCCACACAACGGCGCATGCTCAAAGTTACACCGGCCACCAATGCAGGTCAGTTCTATATTATTTACTTATTTATTTATTCATTCATTCATTTATTTATTTATTTATTTATTTATTTATTTATTTATTTATTTATTTATTTATTTATTTATTTATTTATTTATTTATTTATTTATTTATTTATTTATTTATTTATTTATTTATTTATTTATTTATTTATTCATTTATTCATTTATTCATTTATTCATTTATTCATTTATTCATTTATTCATTTATTCATTCATTCATTTAGTTATTCAGTAATGTACAAAAATTATACTTAATTAACGGAAGGTCTAATAGGCTTGCAAAGATGATGAAGAAAATCATAAATGCTTACAATAATTCCGATACCCAAAAAACGATCTCTACAAAATCAAGTACAAATCTTTACTTGTCAGAAATTTGAACACAATTATTACAGATCTAGGATTTCTTGAAACATTCCGTTTGTAAGAAATAGCTTGGTCGTTGGGAGGAAAATACAGGGTTTCACCTGTATTTGGACATTTGTACAACAATATTTATATGGTACATGATAATTTCAATTCAATGTTTGTAAAAACATTGCAGGAGGAAATCAACATTTTGCCAATGACATTTCCTGTTTTGGCTTTCAGAATACCGTCGAGTCACTAATTAAATAATACTGAATAAGAAGACTTGAATTTGTCAAAACCAAATAATTTGAGAGCAAATTAGAAAGATAGAGAGTGAGAACAACAAGAAGAAGAAGAAGGAGGGGGAGGAGAAGATGGGAAGAAAGGAGAAGAAGATGGAAAAGAAGAAGGAGAAGTAAATGGTGATGAAGGAGAAGAAGAAGAAGAAGTAAATGGTGATGAAGGAGGAGGAGAAGAAGAAGAAGTAGATGAAGAAGGAAAAGATGATGATGATGATGATGATGATGATGAAGATCATGATCATAATCATGATGATGAAGAAGGAGAAAAAGAAAAACGAGAAGAAGATTAAAAAGTATGTGGTTTTGTGGTTCTTATTCAGTATGGATAACTTCTATAGTCTGTGCAAACCTTAGAATGCAGTAAGCGTTTAAATGGCAATGCTATTATTTTGTTATGGGGATATGGAAGCGCTGTTGCCATGTTTTGCTTATTTGTTTATTACTCCTCACTCACAGCTGTTCGCTCTCTTTTCCGCTCTTTCTCTTGTTTTGTTTACATTTCTTATTCTATCAAAACTACATAAATGAGAAAACATTAGCACACCCAGAGATAGAATTAATTGAGAAAGCATTTTTCAACATTCAGTTCTTTTAGTGTCGTGGTTTGATAAACTCGAGCAGTCATTGGAGTCAACTGCATAGAATGTAAAGTTTTGAATACTTACTCCTCCGAATTGGCTTTGCTGGCTACTGTGCAATCCGGCAACACTGCGCCCCATAAACGTAACACTGCAATCTAAGGTTTGCACAGACTATAGATCTCCTTCACTGCTACACATAAAGGAAAAATCCCAATTTTGTAGGAATGGGACAACTCGCCGCGGCCAGCTCCACACAAGGACTGATTCCCTTGGTATTTAATTTATTACCACTTTTCAGGGATATTCAGATGCAGCTAACGATTCGAGATGATATATAAATTATAATTATAATATATATAATAATAAATCATAATTTATAATAGCTAAATTTTATTCTTTCATAATACTTTTGTGTACAATTGACTCAATCTTTGAAGTGTTGTAAGGTGAAGCCTTTAGAAAAACGTGCATTCTATGGAAATTCTGCAAACCTACGTATTGTCCTCTGTAATTTGACACATAATATATAACTTGAATCTCGGTTCGGTAGTCACTATAAGAGTGACAAATCACTAATTTTTACAACCTTTTACAATGGAATGCTGTTTTCCAATAACGAAATGTATATAAATGAGTTTAGTTTTTGTACCTTTTAACATGTTTTAGTTGTGTTTTTCAATACATTAGTTTGATTAGTGAATTAAAAATTAATTTATATATCATGTTGAATTGCTAGCTGCATCTAAACATCCCTGAAAAGTGGCGACAAATGCCGGGAGAATCAGTCTTTATAAGAACTGGTCGCGGCGAGTTGGTCTTGCGGTGAGTTGGCTCGGCGAGTTGGTCCGGCGGCGAGTTGGCCGCAGCGAGTTGTCCTAGACCCTATGTCAAATAATTTAACCCACATCCTATGACATTCTGTATAACTATATAAGCTTATTCTTTGAAACAATAGATATTTAGGTATGCTACAGAACAGATCGTAGAACTAATCTGGTTTAATTTTGCATTGCAGTTCGAACAGTATCGGAGGGTGGCAACAGTACGGTGGCAGCGGGCGGCCAATTACAGCTGACTCTGCGGCCTTCCCCCTCCACCCTGCCGCCCACCACACACCAGCAGCTGCAGTTGGCGCTGCAGAAGCAACAGGTGCAGCTGCAACTGCAACAGATGCAGCAGCAGCAACAGCAGCAGCAGCCGGCCACGCCAACTGCTAGGCGACGGCCCAACGCTGCGTCGCAGCCGGCTGCCCAGAAGTGAGGTTATGTTGGTGGAAAGTAAAACCCAATTATATTGGTTGGGAAACTGTTACGGGTAGTTCCTCCTCACAAATTATCTCCTCCACTCTCACCATTTTGTTGGAAAGTGGTGGTGGGAAAGTGAGGTTATGTTTGGTCAAGATGACCAGAAAGTGTTGGTTGAAAGTTATAAACCAATAATATTGGGCCGTATGAATAAAAACTGAGCATATGCTTATAAGCACGAGCATGAAGCATAAGGTTTTGCTTCTGAGCATTAGGTAGAAGCATAAGCATTTGCTCATTTTTTTATGAATAATCTCTACCTTATACTCTTACCTCATGCTTCTGAAATCTGGAGCAAATGCTTACCTATTTCAAATATTTTTCATCAGCTGATTCATCTTGCTCAATATTTTAGAAGTATAAGCAAATGCTCAACTTTATTCATACGGCCCATTATTTATTGGTTTGGAGACAGGTAAGGGTGGTTCCCTCTCATAAATTGTCCCCCAATTCTCACCCACTGAGCTAAATATATCCATCTGGAGGTAGCACAAGCTAGGGCTGCTAGCAGGATTAGTGTTCCGTCTAATTTCGTTAGGTTGGTAATAAAGTGGGATTGAATTTTTTTTTTCTAATACAGTATGTAGTACCAAAAAAGTTGAGTTGGCAATAAAGTGGGGATTGAAATTTTTTTCTCAAGAACAGTATGCTATTGAAAAAAAATAGGCGGAACCCAGCTTTTTCAATCAGTGCTACCTCCAGATGGTTAATTTTAGCTCAGTGTTCTCACCATTTGGTTAGAATGGTAGAAAGAGAGGATATGCTTGTTTAATATGACCGCAAAGTGTTTGTGGAAAGTAAGAACCAACAAGATGAAAAAATAGAAGATGGAAAAATATAGCAGGATCCATTAAACTTGTCAGAGAACAGCTGATTTAACGTTAGTAAACGAGCGTACATCAATCAGCTGTTCTCTGACAAGTTAAATGGATCCTGCTATATATTTTCTGCCAGTCAACCATCCACGAGAAATGTTGAGTGTTTGTGACGTAATCTCAAGATCACTCAGCAACCGCTCTTACTACTCGGTTAGGATGACAGAAAGTGAGGTTATGTTTGATTGAAATGTCAGAAAAGTAATGTTATGTTTGATTGAAATGTCAGGAAAGTAATGTTATGTTTGGTATAAATGATGAGAAAGTGAGGCTATTTCCTGTTCACTGTAGACACTAATAAATTGTTGTTAAATGAAATTAGACTGAATTAAATTGCGCGATGACAAAGATTGACCGTTGGAAATTAAGATTAAGTTGATGCAGTTTCTGCACACAGAAATAAATTGAGGTTGTATCAAATCAAGATGTGTCTGCTGACTATAGCGGGATCCGTTTAACTTGTCAAAACTTGATCGACGAGCATATGATCACAATACTTAACCTACAAATGCTGAATCTCGCAGATTATGGAAAAGGTATTTTAAAAAGTTATTCTTTGAAAGGTCTTCTTTAAAAGGTCTTTAAAGACTTTAAATGTCTCTAAAACTTTTAAGTCTTTTGATTATTGTGTCGAAGTCACTGTTTAATTATTACCAAATCAGCTGATTTATGACAAGAAGTGTCTGCTGACTAATTAAATGGGATTAAGTCTGATGGAGAGTGTGTTGGTTGTATGTAGTCGTGTCAATGGCCTCACTCACAAATGAATATAGCAGGATTCTTTTAACTTGTCAGAAAACAGCTGATTTAACGTTAGTAAACGAGCGTACATCAATCAGCTGTTTCTGACAATTTAAAAGAATCCTGCTATAGCTGAGGTTGAAGTTTAGGCTGTGTTAAGTGGCGGCAAACCGATAATGGAGTCTGAAATTGAAGATCTAAAGATTGGTATCTTCTAAAACTATATTTTTTTGTAAAATTGAGGTTAGGTGGATATACTAAACTGAAGGCTGGACTGAGTTAGTCATAGTATGAAGCAAAGAGTTGAAAGAGTGCTCAGCAGTGACTAGTATTCATTCACTTTTTATAATGTTTACTGTTCTTCATTTGCAGCACCCTCTCTAATCTTATTGCTTCAACTATGATAGCTCCAACAAATAGCTGCAGGGTTGGCTAACACCTTAGATGTGAAACGTGTAGATATTGCACTCAATTTTAATTATTATCTTTCACAATTTTGGCGTTAGTGATGCAAATAAATGAAGAGTATTTTCATTTTAATCTTGAACGTCTTCAATGAGGATTTTTCTGTAAGAATGTTTTTCTAAGGTGAGATGGAGGATCAAAATTTCTTTAATTTTGGAAGTAAATAAAATTATTAAACCCATAAAATTGAATTATTTTTTATAGAGTAAATGGAAACTAGTGTCTCTAGATGTTAATAATGTGAGTAAATCATTAATTTTTAATTAAATTTATCCCACGATAACTAACACAGTTTAATAATGGTAAAGACTTGGAAATTATTCACTCACTTACTTACTTACTGCTGGGCGTCACAAATCTTAGTCAATTTTTTGCCTCGTATATTATCCTCCTCCACTCTTCTGCCCTATTCACTTAAAAATAAATATTTAACAATAATTGCATTTTTCAAGTGATTTTCAAATACAATCATATATTTTTAATACAAACCGTCTATAACGTATTATTTACTTATATCTAACACTTATTTAAATCCTCAGATGGCAGCCTTTGAGTACTGCCTTGAGGCTTGGATAATTTTATCTGTGTTGAAAAATAGATAAACATTTACTTATAAGAAAAAACGTTTAGCAATTTTTTTTTAACAGAAAACTAAATTTTCAATTATCTGTAGAAACGTCCCTTAATAGCTCTTGTAGTATTGGTTTGTTTCGCCCACTTTTAATATCACCTCAAATCATAAGTGGCCACTTCTGATGACATTATTTCAAAATTTCTTGCGCATAGTTTTTGGGAAAAATGTCACGATTTTTGGAAAAATTATGTCAACATTCACATTCCAACACTGAAAATTTTCACTGTGCGATATCTATGTATTTTTACATCTATGATTGAACTATCTGCAGCTATAGTGTCACCAGCCTTCTAATTTTTAGATTGATGAGGTAACCACTTATCCGTGTTCTACGTCCTTCGTTCTTCTTTACCTATGTTCTTTTTATCGTTTTTTGTACTTTTTCTTCTTCTTTGTCAATGTCTTCTTATTCTACTAGCTTCAAGCGATAAACCGCTAAACAAAAATGTTTAAACAAATTCAAACTAGTTGAATTTCAAACAAATTCAATTACAACCAGTTCTAGCTTAAAAAATGTGATGGATTTTGAATATCACTAGCCTCTAAACATCATTTTCAAGTTGTATATAATAATTAATTTTAGATTTGTCATTGCTCATGAATTCCATGAGTTTATAAACTAAATTAACCTGCTGATCGGAAATTATCAACCCTAAAATCAACTAAACCCACAATAATAATTATATTGAAATTATTCTGAGTTTAATAATAGGCCTATATATATTTCTTGTCACAATAAATTCCTCGCAAGGTTGAGAATCTATAGAAAAGTGCATTGCTTGTAAATTTTTAGTCTGCTCTTATCAGTGATATTATAATCTTGAGATTGATTAGGTTTCTTAACACCATCGATTTTATTTATCAAACTATTGTATGCATACAGTATCCTTTTTCAAATACCTGTTGCCATACTTTTATTGCGTTTTTAAATATGCATTTCAGAAAATTGTATGATTTATTACCATAATTCAATAAATGCGAGTTTGATTACTATAGCCTACGTCATAGATATTGAATTTTATCGTGATTTAACTAGATTTGTATTTAAAGCAATTATTGCTTTTCTTATTTACAGCATCAACCCTTCACAAGCCAACGCGAAATCAGGTTTGGTGATTACTACAATTTAGCGTGATATTCAGTATACCACAATTTAATGATGATATATTACCAAATAATTATGATGATACGTTAATACTTTATTTTAATCCTTAATTTAAATTAAAGTCATACTCAAAGCAATTATTGCTTTTCTTATTTACAGTATCAATATTTTGTTTCACAATTCAAAGTGACTGATATTATTACAATTTAGTATGATAGTCGATATTACCACAATTTAACATGATGTAACATGATGGTATTACTTTAATTAATACTCAAATGCTTTTTCCGTATCAATTGTAATTCCTCTTTCCAATGAAATATTGATTTCCCCCTTCTATTGCTATGAATATTAGACATTTTAATTCCATTCTACCTTTTTGGAAGTTGGTTTTATTAGTTTTTAGTTCTAGTCTTGGTTATTTTAATCACTCAATTCCATTCTACCATTTTGTAGTTGGTTTTATTCGTTTTTAGTCCTAGTCTTAGTTATTTATTTAAATCACTCAGTCACAATCTATTTCATTCTTTCAACTTGTTTTTGTCAATGAACATCTATTGTTTCTCAACCTTGTATGGAAAACTTCCAATATCATCCAAATTATCTAGGTCGCATAAGTAAAGTCTGTAACTATAGTTTATTCCACAACATTTTATTTTCCATAACCTATGCTAGTCCTCTTGATATTATATTCATCTTGCTTTAGTTTATTTTATTTTATTCTTTTCCAAGTTATTTATGGTTTCTTGGTGTTTGGTGATAAATTAGGCCTATTGAAACTTTTAAAATTTTAAATGAAGACTACAAAATAAAAATGCATGGTATTTCTCAGATAACTTCGCTGTAATCAGATTCAGATTTAGTGAATCCTTCCAAGCTTTACATTATACTCTTTCAAGCCAAGTTTTATGAACCTTGATTTATTCGTTTTTAACTCAAAAAATTCTATACTTCAAGTGTCAGGCTCTCCTTGCTAGTCCTTGTTATGAACTCTAATAGACTGTTTGTATGAACTCTTTATTTTTAATATATTCTTCCCAATATTCAGTACGATTTTATTGAAAATTATTACCCAATATCTTTTTAAAATATTTCAATCAAAGATTATTGTCTCAATATCTATCTATTGCATCAATTCATTGTCTCAAATTAAACAGAAGCACAGTTTTTAAAGCTTGGACTTGAAAAAAGATGAAATATTGTAATTGCAGTCTAATAAAATACTATTAGACTATTGTTTTGTATTAGATTGTGATTATACCTTAAAATTGACTGTTGTTTTGTGTTATAATGATAGGTTTAATGTTTAATACCTTTACAATTGCAGTTCGATGTTAAGAACTAGAATAATTTGAATTTATGGCATTTATCTGTCATAGATATGACTAGTACTCCAGTTATTACCTTCTCGATACCGCAGGTCTAAAATTTTTCAATTTGTATTTATAAATAATATTGATAATTTCTACTCGATTTCATACTCAAAATTTATCTACAGTATTTAGATAAATGAAACAAGATAAGCCATCGATTCCTTAGTCATTTTCCTCCTTTGTCTATGAACTAAATTCATCTTCAATTTTAATTTTATTAAAACTCACAATCTTATGAGTTATACTTCCTATACCCGTTTCTGAATACGTGTCGATATTTTTATTGATTATTTTGACTGATTGTCAATAATTATGTTTTATTGTAAAATGATCTAGTCTTCTTGACTTATGATGGATAAAATTAACATTGCCTGACTATTAAGACTAATAATAATATTGTAAACTAATATTATTCTAGTTGGATCAGTCTTCTTATAACAGTGTGCTATGAAAAATTTCATAATTTACTATGAAAAAAGGTGATTACTATAAAAAATTATATTGTGACTTGAAACTTTTATGCTATTTTGGATTTAAATTTGAAATTATGTTACTCGTGTCTCGAATTATGTTATTATTTTTTAGTTCAACAATTATTATATTTGTTGAAATTGTGTTCTGAACTGACGCTATTCTGAATTTAAATTACTATATTATTGTAGTCAAAGCTTTGTCTTTAAATTATCTTATTTCAATTTTCACGTTAATTTATACTATTCAGTTCAACTTGAATCTATGCCCCACTCTGTGTTAGTGTATATTACCATTTTTACATGAAACTACGATATTAAAACAAGTTTGATTGCTTTCGAATAAGGTCTGATCTTCATCAATATCTTGAATTATCAGTGCTGGCTATCTTATTAATTTTAATTTTTAGTCTATAGACAATTGCCCTCTAAAAAACTACATCACATCTTATTTAGTCTCGATATTATTTATTTTTATTTTAAGTTTTGGATTATTCCGTATTTTATTTTGCCCAATCTCACTGGGATTTCTGGTATGATTAATTTGTACTGACACACTTATTGCGATAGAGCTTTCTAGCAAAATTTCTAGACTTTAGCTATAGACTAGGTACTGTACTAGTATGTATACTAGTACTATACTAGGCTGAGGAGACATATATATTTGTTTTTTCTGCTGCTGAAGCCCTTATAAGCAGTAAACCATATTAGTTATAACTAATACGTATGTATTGTAGTGAAAGATAACACACAAAAATGCCGTACGGAATGGGAATTGAACCCACTTGTATTAAAACTTTTATGAAACTCTTGTATTAAACTCTACGAAAGCTCTTCATTGCAATAAGTGTCTCCACCCCAGTCTAGACCAGATCAAATAGACTAGACGAGGCTAGATCAAATTAGCAATCAAACCATCAGAAATATATTAATTATCATATTATCATATGCCAATTTATCCAAACTACATATATTATTTGTGATTTATTTCGTTGTAATTTATTACAGAAACGTTATAGTAACTCTTATTGATTGGGATTAACGCACAAGTTTTGTTCTTCCAAAATTAGTCAAGTTTTCAAGAATTTTATCACGAAAAAATGTGATTTACTTATTAGTTTCAACATTTTACTTGAATTAATTCTTTGATAGGTGAATTGATATTTGCGTGAAGAATATTCACTTTTCTTCAATTGAAGGCTCTTTAATTAGAACAGAGCCTGTTCAAGTAAGTCCTCAGATAATTCTGTGAATATTATTTTACTGTGAACTATTCATTTTACCTCGAAAATCCTATTTTAACATATAATACTACCTAAATTGAATATTTTTATTTAGCCTTATATTGCAATAATTTTTTTAAGGACGTCCCTTATCTTCTAAGTAAGTGGAGTTTCACTCAAATCTCAAATATGTTCGATTTATATTTATTCTTAAATTATGTTTCACTTTTGATTTTCCTTTTCTCGGTAATCAAAGGTCAAGAATTATTTTAATCAAGATCAAGTAATGAAGTTTCTAGTGCCGGTAAACTACTGACAATACATTTCTAATCTATTCAATTTGAGTGAGATACTGTAATTTATTTTGAGATTATCTTGATAATAATATTCTTTGATTCCTTTTCTATGTTATGAAAAATGTTGAACTACAAAGCTTTTAAGAAACCTAATATTTTTGTGGAGTCTGTATGTCCCTAAGTTTTAAATTCTTTTGAATAGTTGTTTTTAATTGGATTTTTAAAAATTGTGTCCTCCAATTACTCTTTATCATTTAAATGAAGTATGTCATGAAAATACCGTATCATTTTAAAAGCTGGTTTGATACCTCTGACACTTTTAGTGATTTTTTGTTTATTTCATTGTTTTCTGTGGTTGTTTCAATAATATAATTTTTATACGTTGACAAACTTTTTTAGACAAAAATTCAGTACAATACAGTTAAGTAAGTAAGATAAAGCTGTGTAAAGTAAACGTAGAGTTCAATTATTAATAATTTAGATTGTTTTGTAAATAGTTAGTTGAATTTGTACATTGTGTATGTATTTATTTTTTATATCATTAGTTAGAAGTTCGTTTTTAAGTTTTTACTGTGTTTTAAAAATTTGGTGGATCCTACAATATTTTAGTTTAATTGTTTAGTTTTTAATTTCAATTGACACGAATTAGGATGATTTCACAGTGTATAGATTGTAAATTGTTTTTTTCTAATTGTGAATACTGAATTTCGGAATTATAATTTATTGATTCTTTTTATTTTGGTTTGTTTTTTATTACTTTTTCACACCAATAGCAAATGAATGTAATAAAGATACTGTTGTCACTTATTGCAAAATCTATCGAGTGGATAGATCTTCAGTAAATCAACTAATCTAATATTTTTATATATATTCTGCAATTTCAATGTTACATTCATTTATTTTATTTTAAGAATACATTCTTTCTGAATTTCTTTTTTAAATTCTCTAAAAACGACTTTTCTTGAACAAAATAACTTGAAATTTTAAATGCTTGCTTCATTATTTTTGTGAAATGGAATTTGAGACAAGATTACATAATTTGAAACAGTAATCATGGTAATTATGTATAACAAAATGGAAAATATCCCAATATATTTCCAAGCCAAGTATAAAATTTCTTGGATTCTCGTATATTTCTTTTTTTAAACTAGCTCAATTTCTTACAAATTAGAATCTCAACTCCTTGAAGTATTGGAATAATATTCTCGAATGTTTTAACAGTACCCACGAAATTTTATCCAAGAGTTGGATTTTGAATTTTCAATCTCATTTCATGACTTTGTCTATAATTTATGTAAAAATAATCTCACTTTACATTTTTTCAACTCTGGTCAATTCTTCAACAAGTATACAATAGGTAAGAATATTATGGATGTCAAATTTAATATTAAAACTTTTCTGCTACGAGAAACCTCAAAAATAAAGACTATAATCACAGTGTGGCCATTTGATGTCACACTTTTGATTGGTTAGATTGGACAAATCCAAGTCACGTTTAGTCACAGTAATTCACATAGTTGCTTATAGAGCAGCACACACCGATGCAATGACTTATCGGTGTGTGTTGCTTCATAAGCAACTATGTGAAGTACTGTGACTAAACGTGACTAATCTCGTCTTCTCTTGTCTTGACTAACCGGTGTACGCCTAGCCTAAGGTTTCATCATTTATTTTATCTTTTTAAAACAATACCAAGAGTAGAAAGACTATTTTTAATGTTAGAAAAGTTTTTTATGTTTTTTCTCTCAAAATAAGTTTCAAAAATGAGTGAATGTGTTCATGTTCGCTTGTAACATATCCCATAACACAATAATTTGGCAAAAGTATGGCGGTGGCGGGAATAAAAAATGTTCCAACACTCTGTTATGGATCTTTTCACACCAATGACCACACTGTGATAATACAGTCGCTGTACTCAAGAATAATGTTTTTAGCTATGATAGGCTAAATTTCAAGAATCATTGTAATCCTACATAGAATGGTGAGCAGATCATGGAACTTTTGGATAGTGTCTTCATAACGTTCTCGAAACATTTTATAAACTAAACTTTTTCTAATTAGACTGAGCTAAACCAGTTTTAGTGCCTTGGATGGTTAGCTAAAAAAATAAAATAAAAAACATCTAATTGTTCGTCGTTCTATGTTCTAATCAACAAAATATTTTATTGATATAGACGTGATTGATGTACTAATCAAGTTGGAAACATCTATGAAATTAATTCAAACGATCGTTAATAAATTTATCGATGTGAAATACTTGTGATGAATACACTCGGTGTACAGAAAATTAGGAGAATATTGAAAAAATTGCTTATAATCGAAAAAATACGAATTGTGGCTAGTAATTATATTATTAGATAGGATGTGAAAAATTAAACGAAATGTACATAAAAATTGTTAGTTATTGGTAATGTTAATCGACTGATAGATATGTGTAAATTTTCTGAACAAAACGTAAGTTACGGTACATTTAAATATCGGTGTTTAATTACCTAACTATCGATGGGTCAGCAAATGCTCGTCTTTTTATCGTTCTAAAATGTTCCTTCCTTGATGTATAGTTTCTTGTAAAAAAATAACGCGTTTTCAGTGTTATAATATATGTTAGTACTATGGTAATGTATTACTATCATGTCAAAATTATTATTGCTGGGTTGTATTTATTATCTTGTCTGTATTTTATGTGTATATAAATGTGTATACTATAAGAACGAGTTGTAAAATGTATGAAAATAGTATTCATAAAATAGCAATATGAATGATTGAACGTGTTGCATTGCCATTATTTCATCCTCTACTTTTGGAGAATAAGACAGCTTTAAATTATCTTGGCCAGTTGCATGAAAATCCAATTTAATTTTACTGTAGAGATGTCATCTGACGCACGGTAGGATCTACCTTGAAAATTATACTTTTCGAGATGACTAGGATTCAAAAAGATTGTATGCAGAAGGAAGATACCCACTAAGCTCTTGCTTTGTGCGGGGGTAATGGAAAGGATGATGGTGATAAGAGGTGAATGAATCTACTATCTACAGCTTTATGTGGGTTTCAAACCATCAGACTGTTGGATTCACAAGTTTATCAACAAGGAGCTTCTTAATAAATTGTTAAAAAAGTTCTCGAAAACTAAAATTGGCATCCTATTCAGAACTTTATAATTATGCAAAGGGGAAAACTAGATTGCCTATCTGGATTATAATACAGTAGATTTTTCACTTGGCATTTTAAATAATTTTAAAAGCTTGAATCAACGTTATCTTCCAAGTTCCAACTTTAAAATTGAAGAAATGATTGAAAAGCTCAAAGGAGCTTAAAACAGTCAGCTTACGATTTAATTAAAAAGTTGATTTATCAAAACTCAGGACAGAATTATTGTGAAGTTAGTTTATTAATTACTTGAAGGTTGAAATTTAAATTCATAAAAACAATAAAAGTAATCAAAATTGTGCGAAAAAGCTTGTTTGTAAGTTTTAAAAAGACGTTTGTCTCCCATCATTTTAAACTTCCCGGCCTGATTGTGAACAGATCTTAAGAAGGCCTTGATCAGATTCAGTGAGCAGTGCAAAAACAAAGATCTCAGCTGACATTTTTTGTAACTTGTTCCGTCTGAAGTTCTGTTGTTTAATTCAGGTTATGTGATCGGCATATTCTTGAAAACTTACAATCATATCGCAATTTCTATGTACATTAGTATACGTTTCTCAATTTCGATCTTAAATTCAATCGGATTCAAGCGTTTTAGGTTTAGGGAAACTGGTTTGAAGAACTCATAGTCATCATGCCTTTCAAGCTGAGTGCGGCTCTTTATGGCCATTCTTTGGACGTCAGAGCTTTGGCAGTTACTTCTGATGGAAGAATTGTTTCTGCATCCAGAGATAAAACCGCTAAAGTATGGAAGCCTAACTTGTAAGTAATTACCAAAAAACAACTATTAATTTTTACTATTGAAACAATGTGGCTACAAACCGTAAATTAGCCAACATGTCATTAAGATTCTTACTCAGCACAACAATAGAAAATTAGAAATGATTAGAATGTGGATTAAGAGAAACGGCAGATCTGATACAGAATCACAAAGCTTTGAAGAGTTACCGTTCTCATACATTCAGTTTTTTCTCATAGTTTGCAATCTAAGATAAAATTCCTGATTGACGACAAACAATGCCTACCTACCTGCATTTTTTATATTTTTTGAAATGTTGAGCAATGAAATCACCAACGACTGATTGAAAAAACATTGGTGTGATGCGACTTTACTGGCCAAGTTAGCTAGAGACAAGCGGTATTAATGTACATTGTGAAATGACTTATTTATTCAACTTCCAACGGTACACCATTTTACATATGAGATAACACATATAAATACATAACAATAAAAATAAACATGATATAAATAAACTTCTAAACTCAATATAAATAACTTCTCAACAACAATGTAATAAGTTTTGTTTCTCTCATTTTTTGCAGACACAATGCTGGGTTCTGTGAAGATCAAACTTTGAAAGGCCATTCCAAGTTTGTCAGCAGTGTATGTGTCCTACCAGCGTCGGAAATTCTTCCTGGAGGTCTGATTTTGACAGGAAGTAATGATAACACTATCTGTGCGTACAGAACAGGAGACACGGAACCTGCTTTCGTGTTGACGGGACATACAAATGCTGGTAAGAATTTTTAAAATGTTGGCAGTTTTCTTTCTCAAAAAAAAACCTTTACACAAGAAAAACATGGAGAAAGCTTACATACCCTATGTCCCTACTTGATCGATTTTTGTCTGCTTTTCGATTTTCGTCATGACGCATGCGGTGCAGCATTCGTTTTCCCGTCTAATTTCAATAGGATGCGTGAAGCGTAATACGAACAGCATGATGAAACGAAAATCGACAAGGTGTGGACATAGCTATTGTTGAAAGGAAATATTTCAGAGGCTGTGCCTCTTTCGTCAATCCAAGCCAGAGTAATGTTTTTCTTGTACAAAGTTTGTTTTTTGTTTCTGTAATCAGTGTGAATATTTATTAATTCATTTATTTATTAATTATTTGAAATTGATTTATTTCTTCTTAGGAAAAGAAGAAATCATAGGAAAAGGGCCATTAAGGCATGGCTGAATTTAAATTATTTCTCATCACTGAGTTTCATATAATAATCATAGGCTCTTTTATAGTGTTAAACCTAGCCTTGATTTGAAGTGATGTTTTGATGTTTAAAATACAGTTAATATAATTAATACAGACGCAGTTAATACAGTAAACACATCATTGCGGAGTAGTACTGAATTCATGAATTTTGCTTTCCAATAAACGAGAAACTAATCTTATCAAATTAGAAGAATTCCTTTTCTTATCGTTACTACGGCGATTTGGTTCTTATCAATTCACTGAGTGCCTGCTATCCGCTATCAGTTCTCGTTGTTACTACTATTCTTATCGCTGGTTAATTCAGTATCTTCTCCACTGTTTACGGTACTACTGATTGTATTCGTCCTTGTTCATACTAGGGGATGATGAGAAATAGATTACGGTGTTGAATCTAGTAGTTTATTATTCGAGAATAATAATTTCGTTGGATGAATAAGAGATTCATGAATAGAATAGGTGAATTTAAAATGACATTTATTTTTCTTTAATTAAATGTACCGTACCGGTTATCTATTTGTCACCGGTAGGCTGAGGTGAGACTTTAATTTTTGCTTTTCCTTTTTCTCTCATTTTTTTTCTTTTCCTTTCTTTCTTTCTTGAAAGTTTTTCTTTTCTCCTTGACTTGAACTATTTTTTCTGTTTTCCTTTGTCTTTTGTATGGTTCTTGTCAATGATGTTGATGATCATATTTCCCTTGAATGTTACAATACGATTGAAATAGAGGACATTTTTCAGTGTCAGACAGAGTTGTTTGGAAATAGAGGTTGCGATTCCTTTTTTAATGTCATTCACCTGAATATTAGAAGTCTGAGAAAGAACTTCGATCAGTTTTCTTATATCATTAGTAACTGTACAATTGATTTCCATATTATAATCTTAAGTGAAACTTGGGTAGTTGATGACGATGATTTCAATTATAACTTCAAGAAGAATCAAGAAATTTATTAGCCGTAAAACAAAATACAGTTTATGCACTAGGCCACGTCAGTAATTAATAATACTATGTATTACATAACAGTTCACAGTCATTTCAGTTTATAAAAACATACATTATATAAGTCAAATAAGTCAAGATATCACACTAAAATTTTCCAGGTACTCCTCAATGGAGTAAAAAGCCTTAGTCTTTAGCCAGTTGTTAATAAAAGTACAAAACATTCTTAGAGGTAGTTGCTTGACACTCTGTGGAAGTAAGTTAAACAAACGAATTTGCATGTACTTATGACTTTTCATGGATTTAGTTAATCTAACAGTTGGTATACAAATGTCATCTTTATGTCTAGTATTGTGAGAATGTACAGTGGAATTTTTTCAAGATCAGACACATTTTCTTCACAGATATCAAATTATAATAAATATACAAACAAGGCAAAGTCATAATTTTATGCTCTACAAAAATACCCTACAAGATTCATTGTATTTTAATCCAAATACAACTCTGAGGGCTTTTTCTGCCATACAAATGCTTTTTTGAATGTGGTGAGTTGCCCCACAATTTCACGCCATATATCAAATGGGTATGGAAAAGACCAAAATAAATCATAAGAATAACATTGAAATTTACACTAGATTTTAATCTTCTTAAAAGAAATGTTATTCTTGACAGCTTGCATAAGTTCACTATGTGATGTTCCCAACTAAACTTACTGTCAAGATATATTCCTAGCAGTTTAACAGGCTTGAGAAAATTATCATTCAAGTTCAGATTTCTTTGATTGTTAAGTGAAAACACAATTTGCTCTGTTTTACTTTCATTTACTGCTAGTAAATTGGCATTGAACCATAACTTTGATTCATCCATTGCTCTTCTAAGTGAATCTTGAACAGTAGTTATATCAACATCAGAATGCACTAAAGTTGTATCATCTGCATACAATATGGATAATACAGAGATATTCTTGCTGAAATCATTTACAAAGACTAAAAACAAAAAGGGACCAAGTACAGATCCTTGGGGAACCCCTATCGTTACCTCAAGAAAATTTGAGTTTACATTATTCAAGCTTACCATTTGTTTTCTATTATTCAGATAAGTCTGGATCATCATCAGCTCCTTATGTACTATACCATACTTTTCTAACTTTTTGCATAAGATGCAATGAGAGACACAATCAAAGGCACGACTTAAATCTATTAATACAGAGCCAACTGGATGCTTTTGTTCAAAGCCTCTTAGAACACATTCAACAAGTTTTTCAACTGCATCCACAGTACAATGATCAGGTCTAAAGCCAAACTGAAAAGGATAGAACAAGCCATTACTAACAAAATACTCATTAAGTTGAATTACAATACAAGTCTCAATAATTTTACTCAGTATAGGAACAATAGCAATTGGTCTGTAGTTTTGAGGTACATTAGCATCACCCTTTTTAAAAACAGGTGTAACTTTGGTAACTTTCAAACAATCAGGAAAAACTCCCTCACACAATACAGTATTTACAATATAAATGAGTTCAGAAATAATCACATCAACTACACTCTTAACCAAATAGTTAGACATACAATAGACATCCTCAGATCTTGAGTGACTCATTTTATTTACAATGCACCTAATTGTTTGTTCATCAACCTTCTTGAATTTGAAATTTTTGGCATTCTGATCTCTATTGATACTATTACTTAACAAATCAGAGAAGTCAATATTATTTGTACTAGGGCTATTGTTTTGAGCATTGACAGTGTTACAAGATACATTAACAAAATAATTATTAAACTGTTCAGAAGAGATTGGTATGGAACTTTGACTATTTGGTTTTATAAGATTACCTTCATTCTTGGCAATAAGCCAGGCTGCCTTACATTGATTTTTAGCCTTAGCTATAAATCTACCATTAGCTTCTAGCTTTGCTTTATATATCTCTTGCTTGTACTTTTCTTAATATTCTTGAACAAGATCATATACTCATGGTTATCAGAGCACTTCCATCTGTTATATATCACAAGAAGCAGCTTTCGCATACTATCTAATTCAGGAGTAAACCAATTTATCACAGATGCTTTTTCTTTCTATAACTATTACTAACATTTATATACGGACAACTAACATTAAAATACTTTGTAAAATATATAAGAAACTGCTAACAGCACTATTTACATCTTTGGTATAAATATCAGACCAATCTGCAGAGATCAATAATTGTTTGAAATAGTTCAATTTGTCTTGTGTGATAATACGCTTTTTACTATACTCTTTTCTACATGAATTATCATTTTTACAATTTGAGACAACACTTAATTTGAAAGTAGACCAAATACCTGCATGATCAGAGAGCAAGTCCTGGTTTAGCAACTTCACCTCCACATTGTCAGAAAAGAATATTTGATGCTACAATGTCAAGACATGCATTAAATCTTGTAGGGATCTTATGAACACAGTAAATATTGAAAGATCTTAGTAAATTTAACAATTCAACAGTAGTATTATCATTATCTTTTAAAATATCAACATTTAGGTCACCAGTAAGAACCATATCTTTGAAGCGTTTTGTTCTGTTTGTTAAATCAGTTAGAATATTTTCAAGATTTTCAATGAACTGTTTAAAATTTGAACCAGGAGTTCGGTAAATACATAATACTAGCATATTAAATTTGCATAGTCTAATAGCTGAAACCTCACAACTAGCATCAATGCAATACTTTTTTACATCCAGCTGTTCAAACAACATGTTTTTCTCTACATATATAGAAGAACCTCCAAATGGTGACTGTCTACAATAAGAACTAGCCAAGGCAAATCCCTCTGGAACATAAAGTGATATCTCATCGTCAAGAAGCCAGTGTTCATTAAGACAAATTACATTAACCGGCGTGTCACTTAGAATCACTTCCATTTCATGTAATTTATTACGAAGAGACTGTACATTCAAACTAAAAATACATATATCAGATACAGCAACCTGTGAAGTTTTGTCAGAAACTGAAGAAACACTCAAGTCAGTTTTTGTCTTTCCTGAGTAGGTTGTAAAAAACGGTTTTGTGACACAGTTTTAGCTCTAGGTGCCCTATACTTTCCTACAACACAACCTTGCGGCCACAAGTTAGGATGCATAAGTTCATCGGCCAATTCGAGAGGTACACCTACTTTGAAAGAGCTATAGGTATTATACTTAGAGTTTATCTTCTCACAGATATAACTTGTTGACTCATTCAAACTTTGAAGATATGAAACTACATCCTCCGCTACAACTGAGGAGTCAAAACCGGATAGGAAAAGCCAGAACATTTTTCTAGCAGCTTTCAAAGGCACAGGAACACCCTCACTAGCCTTCATAGAGCCGTGTATAATGTTATTGCGCCTAGACCTTTTATCACCTACCTCAACCATATCACCAGTGATAACATTCTTATTCCTGACAATATTTGCATTATTAGGTAATTTGGAAGGAGCAGAAGATTGTTCTTTAATTTCATTAGTTGCTCTTTTAGGTTTCCGTCCTTTTTTCCTAACCACTGTAGACCAGTTGTTAGATTCACCAGCATTATTTACTATTGATTTATTACTTGAAGTTAAGGGTGGAAAAGACGAGGAATAGTTTCCTATAATTTCCTCAACATCAGTCACCGATTGTTTATGTTTCTGTGAATTACAATCCCTAACCTCAATAGCTGAGATTCCACTATTCTGTTTCACAAGTCGACTCGTATTTATCGATGTAGACTGAGTATAGTCCGCAAGATCGATTGTAACTATCGATTTTTTCCTTCTAGTCGATCGGTCAGTATCGTCAGTGTCACAATCTTGTCGATTCAAATTCGAATCGACCGTCAAGTTCAAGTTTGAAATTGAACAGTCTGTATCACGTTCAACGAGTACGTTACCGGTATCATCAAACAAGTCAAGTTGGGTCGACTTACTTTTTATATTCATTAATAAAGCAACAATAGAGTCTAACTTTGAATGCAGTTTAACATTATCCTGGTCTACCACCCTGAGCTTTTCAGAAATTTGACTAAATTTGCAATTAAAGTCCACAAGAGAACTCCCATCAATCTTGTACTCACGTAACTTTTCTAACCTCAAATTACAGGTTGGACAAAACCATCTACAGTCCGTGCAAACCTTAGTTTGCAGTAAGCGTTTAGATGGCAATGCTATTTCTTATGGGGATATGGAAGCGCTGTTGCCATGTTTTGCTTATTATTTTATTCATTACTCCTCACTCACAGCTGTTCGCTCTCTTTTCTGCTCTCTATCTTGTTTTGTTTACATTTCTTATTCTATCAAAACTACATGAATGAGAAAAAATTAGCACACTAGTTACCTATTTATATGTTTTAAATATTATACTATGAATAATTATTAAAAGGTCATTAGGTCATGAGTTAGATGGTTTAAATAATAATCATGGTTTAATCCAGAACGACTGTCTTAGTTTTAATAAAATTCCTATCAGAATGTCAGTGCAGGCTTGACTGACGCTACCTAGCGGCAAAATTTGGTACTCCAGTCATTGGAGCCGTTTGCGTAGAATTTCAAGTTTTGAATACACTTACTCCTCCGAGTTAGCTTTGCTGGCTACTGTGCAATCCGGCAACACTGCGCCCCATAAACGTAATACTGCAAACTAAGGTTTGCACGGACTATAGAAAGATCACCCAACTCTCCAATCTTTCCAAGATCACTTGATGAAATATTAACACATTTTGAATGAAACCACCTGTCACAAAAAACATCACACATGATCGCACCATCATCTGACTTTATAGATTTATTACAGTGACCACAAACAAGCTTGTCACATCCGTCGGCGGCCATCTTGACTCGGCCATCTTGCGGCCAACTTGAATGGATATTCCGTAATTAATAAATTAGGTAAAATTAATAAGTGTGACGGAATCTGTATATTTTTTAAAAATAACCTAATTGTAGATGAGCTGAATTGCGAGATTACTGAGGCTAACTCTATCTTTTTGGATGTACAAGTACCAGGAGTGAAAGAAAAGATAACTGTTATCGCTGTTTATAGATCGCCTTCATCCAATGTTGATGTTTTTCTGAACAGCTTGAATGAAAGTTTGTTGTATCTAAGAAATAGAGCTAATCTATTGTTTGCGGGTGATGTGAATATTCACTTGAATAGGATTACTAATGTAGCTAGTGAGTATTCTGAAACTTTATCTTTGAATGGTCTGAAATCTTATATTAATAAGCCCACAAGAGTTTATAACAACACTGAATCATGTATTGATCATATATTCTTTAAAAATTCTTCTTTCAACTCTGATAATGTAATCAGCTCAATTATCAAAACTAATATAACTGATCATTTTTGTACTAGTATTCACGTCGACCTTTCAATTGATCTCGGTAAGGCTTTTAAACCTAACAATTCACACACTAAAATTGACTATAATGAATTACTGTCTTCTATTGAAAGAGAGGATTGGAGTGAGGTGTTAAACCCTAATTTACATGTAAATGATCAAATGCTTTTTTTTACTGACAGAGTATCATCATATATAGAGCAGGCTACCGTTTCAGTGCATATTCCACATAGACTAAAACCATTGAAGCCTTGGATCACCAGAGGGCTAATTGTTTCAATTTCTAAGCGCGACAAACTATTTAAAAAACTCACTAAACAACCTGCAAATATCATATTGAAAAACGAGTACACCTCTTATAGGAATATGCTTAATAAATTATTGAAACAATGTAAATGTGACTATTATAAAAGGAAAATAAATCAGAACAAAAATAATATTAGGAGAGTTTGGGACTCGCTAAACGAATTGTTGGGTAGGAACCGTAAAAAAGCTGCCCCAAAAATTGATGCAGACATCCTAAACCATCATTTTGCTGAAGTAGGTAAAACTTATGCTGAAAAACTGATAGGCAATAATCCTTACTCATCTGCTGGAAATATGTTTACAGATACTTCTGTAAATAGTTATGGCTCTTTTTTCTTATCGCCCACTTGTGAAAGTGAAATTTCCACTACTATCAACTCACTTAACAATAACTCTGCTCCAGGAATCGACAAAATAAGTAATAAATGTTTGAAAATTATTCTACCCCACATTGTAAAACCTTTAACAGTAATAATCAACCGTTGTTTTTTAGAAGGACATTTCCCGGATAGTTTGAAATTGGCGAATATTATACCGCTGCATAAGAGTGGTAATCCAAAAGATCCAACTAACTACCGCCCAATCAGTTTGTTAAGTGGCTTTTCAAAAATAATTGAGAAATTAATTAAGTCCCGGCTGAATTGTTATTTACTGAAACATGATATCATCCATAAACATCAGTATGGTTTTCAGACTAACAAAAGTACTATTGATTCCATAACTCTCTTAACTCAAACAATTGCTAATAATTTCAGTGATAATAAGAAAACAATAGCTATTTTTTTAGATCTAGCTAAAGCTTTTGATACTATTCCGCATTCAAAATTACTAAACAAGATGGAAAAGCTTGGCATTCGTGGTGTACCCCTCAAATTGTTTAGCAGCTACCTAACTGATAGACATCAAATACTAACACTGGATAATAAAACTAGCTCTAAACGTTTGAGTGATTATGGTCTTCCACAAGGAACAGTTTTATCTCCAATCCTTTTCCTCTTGTACATAAACGATTTAATAAAGCTAGAATTGGATAATTGTCTGACACTTGCCTTCGCTGATGACACTGCTCTATTATTTACCGGATCATCATGGGTAGATGTGAAGAATTCGGCTGAATGGGGTTTGAGAACTGTAAAAGCTTGGCTGGACGAACATATTCTCACCTCAACACAAAGAAAAGTGTATTCTTAGCCTTCTCACCCAATGTTGTTGGTTTGCCACTTGATTTTACTCACATTCATATACATGGTCGTAACTGTAATCTTTTGGATTCAGTGGACTGTGATTGCTCAAAATTATGTAGAGTAAATAATTTCAAGTACCTAGGCGTTATTGTTGATCAACATCTACGGTGGGATTTCCACATCAATAATATTTGCAATAAACTTAAGCATTGGATCAGCAAATTCTATACTATAAGCAAGTTGAGCAGCATAGCCGTTTCTAGACTAGTCTATTTTGCCTACATCCAGTCCCTTCTCCAGTATGGGATAGGCGTTTGGGGTGCTACTTATATGAACCACTTGAACAGGATAATTGTTATTCAGAAAACCTTATTAAAGGCCATTCTGGGCAGGCCCAGACGTTATCCTAGTGAAAGTCTCTTTAGTGAAATTAATGTCATGTCTGTTAGGCAGCTGTATATAAAAAATTTAATAATTTATATTAATAAACATAGTGAACTTTTCAACCTCCGTATATCTCCTTATAATCTCCGTCCCTCATCAATTACTTTTGAATCACACAATGCAGTTTTATCCATTTGTAGAAGACAGTTCAACTATATTGTTCATAAACTTGTTAATGTGATACCTGAGAATTTCATTACTGGTAATTTGAATGGAAAGCTCTTAAATGAAATAGATCGATGGATCCTTTCACAAAATCCTGGCACTTTCAATTTCTTTTGACTTATTTTACTTTCTTTACTTAAAAAGCTATTACCTTACTTCTTTTCCAAATTCTAGTTGGTTTTTTGTTGCTTTGAATGTCCCTTTTGAAGTTTTGTGAGGTTTTTTCGAATTAACTTTCACCTCTTTTTTCAAATTGTAAATTCTTTGAAATGTTCTCTTAAATTTCGTTTGTACATTCAAGGGTTTATTTCTTTATTCTTAGTTTTTTAATTGTACTTTCTTTGCCTTGTACCGTGATTAATTTTTTCCTCAACTGTTATAATAAGATATTTCTTTTTCTTTTATTTGTATTATTTTGGTTAATGCTGCTTATTTTATTTGTTATTATGTAATACTCGGCCCCTGCGCTCAGGCTGTTGCCTTTGCAGGGACCTTCCTTGTTATTAATACAGTATATTATTACTATTTTATGTTATATCTATTGTATTATTGTATTATATTGTATTAGTTATCCATACTGACAGAGACTGCATGATTGTAACATGAGGATAAATACTGTATGATGATAAAAAGTCTCTGTAACCATACTGAATAAAAAGACTGGAAGTTAATATAAGCTACAACTCACACTGGCGCACAAGGTACATATCCTTTTGCCAGTGTTTCTGCCACAAATAATAAATGGAAAGTGTTTTTAATTATTTACAAAATAATTGTTAAGTAATACATTTTTTTAAATTTAATCTACGTTACTTTATGCAAATTTTTATTCTTATTTCTAATTTAAATTTAGGTGAGCGAAAAATGTTTTGTTTAAACTTATAATTGATTTTTTTCTTTCCATTTGTATTGTGAATTGTTATTCAAATAATGTTTGTAAAATGGCAAATAAAATATTTCATTCATTCTTCGTGTACAATATAAAATGTTGGGAAAAACATAATTAAATTTGAAGAAGGCTCCTCATATGGGCAAATACCTGTGGGCGAAGAGCGAGTTCTAAATATCAATACAATCTCAATTCATTTCAATTCTTTTATTTAGTCAAATAACAATACAAAATAAGTAATTCTATAATCTAGTACAAAACAACTTGTAGTACAATTATAAAATTAGAATATTCACAGGTAAATATAATTGGCACTACCGGCAAAAGTTGAACTTGAACGCCAGTAGTGAGTTCAATTAAGTGTAAAATCAAGATAAAATAATTATGACTAAAATTTAGATGGTTATGGATGTTATAGAAATTCTTTCAATAAACTCAGATAGTAACTAAATAACAGACTCATTCCTATCATATCTATCTATTCATCTACCTATTTATTAATTCATTTACCCATTCATTAATCTATTTATTGATTGATACATTTATTAATCAATTATTTCCACAGTGTGTTGCCTATCAGCAAGCACCAACCCGAAAACGCCCTCCATAGTTCTCTCGTCTTCGTGGGACCAGACGGCCAAGGTGTGGTGCCTGGGAGGGGGAGGCGGTGGGGGAGAAGCCCTGCTCACACTCACCGGACACCAGGCGGCTGTCTGGTCCGTCGTTCAGTTGTCCGGCGGACATATTGTGACCGCGTCCGCTGACAAAACTATTAGGACGTACACAGCTGAAGGAAAGCATGAGGTTACTATTACGGGTGAGTGTTTTCTATTTATCATCTATAGCAGGATTCTTTTAACTTGTCAGCAAACAGGTGATTAAACGTTAGTAAACGAGCGTACATCAATCAGCTGTTTTCTGACAATTTAAAAGAATCCTGCTATATTTATATTTAAAACTTGTAACATCGTAATTACGATATTATATAACGGATTGAACATTATGAAACATTCCTTGTTCAATCTGATTCAGTTTCAAGATACTGGAACAAAACAGTTCCTAATTACTATACGGTAATAAACTATAAAACTATAATGAACTTTTCAAGTTAATAAACTTTTTTCAAATTTTACAATAAACTATAATAAGTTCCTAATAAACTATACGGTAAACATTGAAATGGAACATGGTCGTTTGAATCAAGTTTAGTTTAGATTGATAATGTAGATTGTAGATATTATTGTTTTTTGTTGGTCGTAGATAAAATGGTGTAGGCCTATGCAATCTGATTGTATTTTAGCCTTTAAACGACTTATACCTTACAATTACTCGCGGCGTTGCCGCTCTTATTTTAACATCGATATCTCACTCATGGTTCATAATACAACCATTGCATAAACTACTATGATGTATAATTTGAAGGGGAGCTCTATTTCGAATAGGGAGTCTTAGGCTAGGCGTACACCGGTTAGTCAAGACAAGACAAGATTAGTCACGTTTAGTCACAGTAATTCACATAGTTGCTTATGAAGCAACACACACTGATTAGTCATTGCATCGGTGTGTGCTGCTTCATAAGCAACTATGTGAATTATTGTGACTAAACGTGACTAATCTTGTCTTGACTAACCGGTGTACGCCTAGCCTAAGCCTGCTGGTGAGATTTTTTGTACTAAAACTTGATAACTCTTGAGGTTCGTTCTAAATCAATTTGCTTTTTAAATGGAGGTACATCATGCATTATCAAAATTCGATGACTTTGATTTTAATTTATTATTCATTCTACTAATTCAGGTCATACAGACTGTGTAAGAGATCTAGCTGCTCTACAAAGTCCGACTGAATTTCTGTCATGTGCCAATGATGCTACCATTAGGAAATGGAATGTGATAACCGGGGAATGTTTGGACACGTGGTATGGACATCCTCACTATATTTACAGGTAAGGAATTCAAATAATTTATTGATGGAATCTTGCATTGCCATCGTTATAATTCCAAAATATCTTATATCTCTTAAGACCAATTAAATTTAACCGTCTTAAAATGACGTCATGATACGGAACTAAATTGGAACTTCGTTACATTGAAGAAAACACTTTTTGTAATTGTCAAACTTCACTTTTATTTCAATAAACACAATGTTTACATCAGGACCATGGTTTCATGTTATACTTTACACATCCTCAGCTGTGTTAAGTATAACATGAAACCAGGGTCCTGGTTTAAACATTGTTTATTAAAATAAAAGTGAAGTTTGACAATTTCAAAATGTTTTTTCTATTATGGAAAGATTCCACAACATCAATATTTGTTCGTTTAATAAAACTGTTGAAACTGTTTCATAAAACTTGGAAGTCACCTAATACAGGAAAAGGCGGAATTACATTAAACTTTCAAGTTCATTGCTTAGGACACAGTCTTATTAATATTGAAGTCTAGTGTGTATTGATCTTTTTAATAAAAAGGAAACACTCTTATGATGTCAATTACACTACTTTATTGTTTTTTACAGTACTTGACCGCGGTTTCGTGGCTTAACCAGACACATTTTCAACAGTTCTACAACTTTTTCTACTTCTCCTTCTTCTTCTCGCTCTTTTCCTTCTTCTCGTTCTTCTCCTTTCTCTACTCCTTCTTCCCCACGTTCTCCCTCTTCTTCTTGTTCTTATTATTCTTTTCTCTTCTTCTTTATTTCTTCTTCTTCCTCTTCTTCTTCTTCTTCTTCTTAATATTCTTCTTCTGCTCCTCCTCCTCATTCTTCTCCTTCTTCTTCTTCTTCTCCATCTTCGTCTGGTTCTTTTCCTTCTTCTCGTTCTTCTCCTTCCTCTCCTTTTTCTTCTCCTTCTTCCCAACGTTCTCCCTCTTGTTCTTGTTCTTATTCTTTTTCTTCTTCTTCTTCTTCTTCTTCTTCTTCTTCTTTTTTTCTTCTTCTTATCCGTCCTCCCTATTCTCTTTCTTCTTTTCATTCTTCACCTCCCTGTCCTTCTTATCCCCCTTCTTCTTCTCGCCCTTCTCTTTATTCTTCTTCTGTTTCTTCTTCTCCATCTTCTCCACCTTTCTCTCTTTTTTCTTCTCCCTTTTCTCTCTCTCTTCTTCTCTTCCTTCTTCTTTCACTTGCCTATTTTATACAAAGACGACCGCACTCTGATTATACATTCTCTGTAGTTTTTATTTTATCGATTTTGCGTATGACTTTTAATAGTGGGGTAGTAAATTTAATTCTCTGTAGTAACAACGATCAAAACCATTAATTTCCGCATGTATTTTTGCAGTATTAGCGCTCTGCCCAGCGGTCTGGTGGTGTCGGGTGGCGAAGATAGGTCTGTGTTCGTGTGGAACAGTGGCGGTAAACAGGAGTCGATCACCCTTCCGGCGCAGAGTGTGTGGGCCGTTGCTTTGCTACCCAACGGAGATGTTGTCACCGGATCAAGGTATACCGGATTGGATAATACAGCATTATACAGGGTGGCGCATAAAGAACGGATGTTTTTCAAAGTGTTATAAAAAAGTTTATTTGAATCATACATTCATCTTCCTAACACCAAAATACTAAGTAAGTAACCCAATTTGAGAATTTGTATGAAAAACTCCAAAACACTTGAGTATATTTCAAAAATTACATAGGAAAGATGGTGCCCTTAATGCGTTAATGCTCATTAAAAGCCTCAAAGTGGTCCTCAACTTTTGATACAGCAGCAAATAATCCATGTATTGCAGTATTCATATCTTTAATGTTATAATATTTACGATAGTAAACTTGAATTTCAAGTAAAGAAGAATCTCATGCCAATAAGCTCGACTTGAAACTTTCTGCTGAAGCTCCGTTGAACGACGATTGCAGATTCATTCTATTGGAAATATTGTTCAAGAGCAAATACGCGATTTTGCAAGGTCAATTGCGCCATTGATACTAAAACTGGATACTTTAACCTACAAAATGGTGTCGCTCTGCGGTCACAGAGAGCTCTAGTCCACTGATACTATCCTACTCAAATCCATCCGTTCTTTTTGCGCCACCCAGTATTATCCAGCAAAGGAAAGGGAAATTTTGAAATGACACTAACGTAGATAAGAAGAATTAGCTCTTAACTTATAATGGTAAAACCATTAAGAGAACTACTTTCCATTAAGTGTTCTAACAAAGAAACTCAAATTCCAAAAACAGTATCATTCAGATGACGACCTCCAAAAATCGGTAAGTATGACGTCACAGAACTGTTTGGAAACCTGCATTTGAAAAAATGTAAGCTTGTTTCCAAACAGTTTTAGATTCACATTTTGAAGTATAATGTGTTATAGGTTATATTTACGTCATCACTAACACGGTCTATATAGCACGATCCTTTTAACTTGTCAGAAATCAGCTGTTTCGGTAATAATTAAACAGTGATTTCGACACAATAATCAAAGGCTTAGAAGTCTTTAAAAGACCTTTTTTAAAGAAGACCATTCAAACAATAACTTTTTAAAAGACCTTTTCAATAATCTGCGTGATTCAGCATTTGTAGGTTAAAAAGTATTGTCGTATTCCTAATTGTATAAATACCGTTCACAATAGTAATTGCGGCTTCTATTCCTTCCATATTTATAAACGTAAAGTGATTCAACAAAGAAATCGGATCTCAGTTTTGAATTAATCGAGTGAAAAATCCAGTTCAAAAGCATATGATTGATTTGAAGTCTCGCGCCCATAATGCAATTTGAAATAACCAATGGAAATGAACTCAGCTGTGGATAACCTACATCGTCTGCTCCATGAGCTTCGAACATAACCTTTAAAGTTGATTTAAAAACTTGAATTGAAGATTATAATAATGTTTTAGAACATATTTATTATTCTAAATATAATTCCACAATCTATAAATAGGAAAAATAGCGCTAAAGAATTCTATTTCAATTATAAACTAATTTTTACGTACATAAGCCTATCCTTGCCCATGTTAATCTACCCTCGTAGATTCATACGATTATCCGCCAGAGCGCAACACCGTAGATGCTCACAGCGAATAGCTCTTACAACATCCATAATAACAGAACATGTAGAAAATCATCACGGCCTTCTTGATAAACCATGTCAACCATCCACCATCTGGTTGACTAGCAGTGTAGCCCACGGTTAACTGGCCTCTGGATTTTTTCCTGTGGGGGTTGTCTTAATGTAAGTATTAAAATTCGGCCTCATACACTGAAATTATAACAAAAATTAGCAATATTTCATCCATGTCCATCTAATGAGTTTTGTTTTGGTAAAACCTAGTGTTCTCTCTATAAAATCGAAGTTGATGAGTATGTTATCGACGTTTTGTCCCTATTTTTGAGTTGTTTCATGTTTGATGGAATTGTTGTTGTTACAGCGATGGCGTTGTTCGCGTGTTCAGTTGCGACGAGAATAGACAGGCTGACGAAGTGACTCTGGCTCAGTTCGAGGAGGAAATCGCCGCACTAACTAGAGCTGCCAGTCAGGAAGTGGGTGGGGTCAAAGTGTCCGAGTGAGTATTCATTTATTTATTCATCAATTCATTTATCCAGTCATTTTCTTGTTCGTTTATTCATTCAAATTTCTAATAATGCTTCAAGTTCTGAGTAACAAACATTCACGACCGCTCTCGGATGGGTGACCGACACAAAAAATTGTGCAATTAGGCGAGGTGGAACCTACCCGTAAGGGTCTCCCCACCGATAAAAAGCCATACGATACAAAAAAAGTTCTGAGTATTACTTAAAGGGTTGCTGAAGTCTGATAAAATCAGATTTGGAGGTCAAATCTGTTCTTGAGTTCGACCAGAATTCCTTTACATTATTTCCAATTGAGGTACTTGTAGTTCTTACATACATACATACTTGGAACCATTCAGTAAGAATATTGTTAATTCACTGAATTTATTAATGTTCACTATTTGTGAATGTACGAGTAGGTACAATTTTTTATCTGAAAAAGTTGCTATTTTGACTAACGGTAGCCGGAGTCTGCTGCTCAGCTGCAGAAGCGAAAACCTACCTTTAGGCTATACATCAAACATCATTGGCAATATTCATACTGTACAAGGTAACATTGCAAAGGATTCATAAAATGAAAAATAACACTATAAACATATAATACTACTGTATATGGACCTACAGAAAGTGTATAGTAACAGTGTGGACATTGCAAATCAAACTTTTGATTGGTTAGTTCCGCCAAATGCACCATAATTTTGCCAATTCCCATAAGATTTGATTTGGAATGATACACAAATCATATGTTATAATAAGTGGTTCACTTTTAACCTACATTTTGCCAGTATTAGTTTTCATCATTCCAAGCTTTTAAAGCAATACTAAGAGCAGATACTAATTTTGATGTTGTTTCTCTTAAAATAAGTTTAACAAATGAGTGAATGGGTTCATGTTTGCCTGTAATCCCATATCAAAATTTAAAAGTTCGGCAAAAGTATGGCGGCGGGAAACAATGATCTTCAAGTAATGTTATGGAGTGCTTCACACAAATGGCCACACTGTTACTATACACTCTCTGTATATGGACCAAGACTTGAGACTTGATAGCGATCAGGTGAGGAAACATGAGCAATTGGTGAGCGCCTGAAGCTACTTCATGATTGTTGTAAATGCAGACGAGCCTATCTTGCAACCAATTATATTTGAAAAATAATAGTCGAAAATATTCCAAGAACTCTCAAAATCAAGGCTATAATTTTTTCGATAATTTCAGCAATAGCCTATAATAATGTTTTTATTTTTTTCTCTGCAGACTTCCGGGTAAAGAAGCTCTGCTGGCAGCTGGCAAATCGGACGGTCAGACCAAGATGGTGCAGGAGGACGGCGTGGCAACGGTGTACAGCTGGTCGGCCGAGCAACAGCAGTGGGTGAAAGTGGGCACGGCTATGGGCGCAGTCGGACCCGACAACCCCGAGACGGGAAGGACTACTTTCAACGGAAAGGTTAGTTGGCGACGAATAATTGAGTATTCAGAATAATACAAGACAAATCAGCTTTTCTGTAAGCGGGACACATCTTTAAAAAGAATATTTAATTAAAGAAGTTTAATTCTACTAGGACTACATCACTAGAGCAGGATCCTTTCAACTTGTCAGAAAACATATGTTTCGACGAGCAATATCACAATACTTGACCTGCAAATGCTGAATCTCGCAGATTATTGAAACGGTCTTTTAAAAAGTTATTCTTTGAAAGGTCTTCTTTAAAAAGGTCCTTTAAAAACTTTAAAGGTCTTTAAGACTTTTAAGCCTTTTGACATAGACTAACTATACTTTGTTGTCTATACTATTGTTGTCGCTTTTGATTATTGTGTCGAAATCACTGTTTAATTATTCTTTTTCTGACAAGTTCTTCTAATAGTTTCAATCTCTTCCCCTCCTTCTTATCTTTCTTTTCAAACTTCTTCTCCATCTTCTTATAGTTGTTGTTCTTCTTCTTCTCCTTCTTTTCCTCCTTCTTCATCCAAATCTTCTCCTCCTTCTCCAATTTTCCTCTTCTTCTCTTTTTTCTTCTTCTTCTTCTTCTTCTTCTTCTTCTTCTTCTTCTTCTTCTTCTTCTTCTTCTTCTTCTTCTTCTTCTTCTACTTCTTCTTCTTCATCATATTCATATTATTCTCCTCCTCCTTCTTCTTCTTCTTCTTCTTCTTCTTTTCTTCTCTCCATCCCTTCTCCTTCTTCTTATTTTCCTTCTTCTCTTTCTTCTTCTATACTTCTCCTTCTTCTCCTTCTTCTCATTCTTCATCTCCTTCTCCTCCTTCTTCTTCTCGATCTTTTCCTTCTTCTTCATCTTCCTCTCCTTCTCCCCCTTCTTGTTCTCCTTTTCCATCTCCTTTTCGATCTTACTCTCTATCTCACTCTTTTTCTCTCTTTCTCCCCAAATTTAAAGGGCTCCATTCATGGACGTCTAACTTGGTTGTCAACACCAGGACCATCTAGTCTAGACTGAACCGTGATGTCTCACAAAGTGATCTTCTGCTTAAGTCTCTATAAAGACTTACGATAAGAAAGTCTATAAGGCTAGGCGTACACCGGTTAGTCAAGACAAGAAGAGATTAGTCACGTTTAGTCACAGTACTTCACATAGTTGCTTATGAAGAAACACACGCCGATTAGTCATTGCATCGGTGTGTACTGCTTCATTAGCAACTATGTGAAGTACTGTGACTAAACGTGACTAATCTCGTCTTGTCTTGTCTTGACTAACCGGTGTACGCCTAGCCTAAGACCATACGATATGAAATCGAACAAAACAATGCACCAAACTATCCAATTGAGAAATTAAAAAATATTGAATTAACTTGAAAATTTCTAATCTTGATAAACACACAACTTACTATGTAAGTTGTTTTGAGCACTTTGAGTGCGTTTTATTCCCGGCGTTCAGTATAATTTTTTTCCAAAGTTGAGAGTGATAATTTTACAGGGGGCTGTCATTGAAGGAGTGGAAGTATCGTATCTTCCCTATGTTAAAAAAGGGTGTAGCCTGTGTCATGGCCTTCTTGAGTTTTGTCCAAAGATGGCCATGCTGTGTCTCGATCTCATTGGCTGTGTGGCGCGATCTCATTGGCCGAATACACTCTGGACCGATGTCGGCCATTATTATGGACCTAGTTTTGGCGGTGTATTTGAATTCAGAGCCATCATGTTAAATTTAATTTTCATGGAGTTTTGAAAGTTTATGGTATCTTTTGCGGTATAAATCAAAACCGTTGAGAGAATTTAGTAGATATTTACGGCAAAATACACCATTTTTGTCGGATTTTGTGTTTTTTTAGGCTGGTTTGGGTAGAAGTTATGTACTTAGATGTTTTCAAATACACCACCAAAATAGATCCATAATAACCGACATCTCTTACTTCCTCCTTCCTACGGTTGAGTGTTGATGGGAGGGATGTCCTTGCATATCCTTCTCCAAGAATGGACATTTATATGTCCAAACTCCGCCATTTCTTGTAGATGCAAAACCATGTTGCAATTATTAGTTTAATTTTCAATGACGTTCATTTCAACATAAAATATATCATGAACTAGAACTCAAGTCGACTCCAACAATCTAGAATTAAACTTACCCCTATATATTTTCATTTAAAATCTCCCTTATCTCATGGTTTGTTCAGTGAATCCGAAACTGTAATTACTATTTTTAAATGAAGTTCATTGTAATATCTATCATGACCTATAATTAAAGCGACATACTTTGTAATCTACATGAATAAAGTGAATATTCTATTCTATTCTATTCTATTCCCTTAAATGTCAGCTCCCTGTAAATTTACTTTTAATCTTGCTTTGCAGGAATACGACTATGTGTTCAGCGTAGACATAGAGGACGGCAAACCTCCGCTCAAACTGCCCTACAACAACGGTGAGGACCCGTGGCACGCGGCGCAGAACTTCATACATCGCAACAACCTGAATCAGCAGTTTTTGGAGCAGATCGCCAACTTCATAATCACCAACAGCAAGAAACCGGAGCCGGTCGTTCTCAACCAAGCGGCTGCTGCTGCCAATGTCGGCTATTGTGATCCTTTCACAGGTAAATACTTTTTATACCAGTTGCAAGAAAATCCGATTGAGGTTAACCGCTGTAAAATACCGGGTTATCATAAAAGAATGGTGCGGTTTCAAGAGAATTGGTGCGATTTTCTGACAAACATTTGACGCGGATCAGTTCATGATTCCAGTCTAATTTAGGTTGTTTGGCTTGAACGCTGGTTTCTATAAAAATTCCATCTTCGCACCAGTCTTTTATGATAACCCTGTATTGTTATAGCAGGATCCATTTAACTTGTCAGAAAACATATGATCGACTAGCAATATCACAATACTTAACCTACAAATGCTGAATCTCGCAGATTATTGAAAAGGTCTTTTAAAAAGTTATTCTTTGAAAGGTCTTCTTTAAAAAAGGTATTTTAAAGACTTTAAAGGTCTTTACGACTTTAAAGCCTTATTGTGTCGAAATCAATGTTTAATTATTACCGAAACAGCTGATTTCTGACAAGTTAAACGGATCCTGCTATATCTTAAAGAGCCTATTCAAAGAAATCCATACTAAGAGCCCTTAACTCTCCTATTTTTCCTAGTCAAATCATTTATTTGCCATAAAAAACAATTACAAATCACAAAATATAAATAAAATGAAATACATAACTTTATAATAAATCAACAATAATGAAATAAAATAAAATAATAGACATCAAGTAAAGAATAAAACATACAACAATATAAATAAATTTATAATTTATATGTAAACTCAAATTCAAATTTATGTATAAGTATATTCTTTAAAATATATAATAGACTATAATAATAATAATTCCGTGTAACCTGGCTGGCTCAGGTCTGGTGTCAGAGTTTTCAGGTCACTCCTGATCAGTTCAGGGTCTCTGACGTGAATTGACGACTGTTTTTTAGGCAGCCGGGACCGACGGCTTAACGTGTCCTCCGAAACACGAGGAGTGGCTCGTGCTAAAATATCACGGTCTGACCTGGGTTTGAACCCGGGACCTCTAGGTTACGAAGCCAGCACTTAACCCACTTGGCTATGGCCACTCCTTAAGACTAATAATAATTACTCCCTAATAGACTAATAATTAATTATAATGGCATCATGAAAAACGTTGCCCGCTGGTGATCGTTGCAAAAAAAGTTACAGTATTTTAAAAAATAGTGATATAATATTTTAAAATATTAATTGTGTAAGATTGTAAGTAGTTGAAATACTACTTCCCTTTACCCAAGCACATGCCAAGAGCTTATGTGGATATCACAAAAAAGAACTCCCAATTAAATGTAAGATAAGGCTTCCTTCATCCACGTAAAACATCACTGGTTATTCTTGTCAGGTTTTCACAAAAAAACTGTAAGCATTATGTATAAAGCTCTCCATTTATCAATTTACACTTATTGTATTCTCAGTTGATATTTGTAAAGAAAGTTACCGGATGATAATGAAACTTTGTCTTAGGTGGCGCAAGGTATATCCCCGAAGGAGTTAGTGCCGCTCCAGCACTCCAGCAACCTCTAAGCAATGGAAGTACATCAAATAGTAAGTACTGTACACTTTTCAGGCGAATCTCGTTTATTCATCAGATAGAATTTATTACGTAAAATTAACAAAAAATGTCATATATAATCAGATTCCGAAAAACCGAAAATCTAAACAAACTAAAAGACATAAAAACAAGGTTCAAACCAAAAATCGACAACCGACATACTGTACAAAGGGTATTTACAGATGAAGAACGAAAGAGAAGATCAGAACGAATGAAGAAGTACTGGACAATGCGAAAGAAAAAATTAAGAAAGACCAGGAAATGATTGATTTAAGTGGTCCAATGAGGCCGTAAAAGCAAAATAATAATAATAATCAGATTCATTCAATTTCACGTTAGATTTGGCATTAGATAGATAGATAGATAGATCAAGAGAGAGAGATATATACATATATTATTTCTTGACGTTGCTGATACCTTAGAGTACGATGGGAAATAAATAATATCTCTCTATCTATCGAATGCCAAGCATCAAATTAAATGAATCTGATTATACAATTAACATTATTTTTCTTAATAAATTTAGATTTATTTCTAATTCTTCCAAATTTTTCTGACAAGCATTTATTTATTCATTTAATACATGCGTGGATATAAACTAACCACAAATAGAGGCTTACAGCTTGACGTCAAAATAAACATGGTTGAAATTACAAAACTGAAGAATTGTTATGAATTCTTGACAACTTTAAGGCTAAGGCCACACTACTTAGTGCTACGCTTCGCTTCGCTTAGTGCTAAGAGCCCAGTAACTCGCATACCTATATCGTATGGTATATAGAAATACTATTTGCTCTTAGCACTAAGCGAAGCGAAGCGTATCACTTGATAGTGTTGCCTTAGCCTAAAAAATGTATAAGTGATCTGTGGATGGCACATCATATCAATCCTAGTAAATCCTGGAGTTTTGATTCATTGTAAGCATGAACTCGTCTTGAAACAGATTGTTGATCTAGTCTCTTGTCACTCATTTCTCGTTATTTAGTGTCTAATTTTTGTAAATTGTTTTTGTTCACTTTGTAAGGCCTATTTTTTATTCCTTTACGTTTCATTTTTCAGGAAATGATTCAGGACCGACTTTATTCCCTCAAACCTCTTATTTAAAATTCGATGCCGGTAACTTAGAACTAATCAAAGGTGAGTATTATTTTTTGAATGTTCTAATTTAAAAATCAAGACAATATCTCTTGTGTCATCAGAAAATCTAAACTATATCAGCTATGTATACAAAGTAGAATAATATATTGTGTGTTTTTGAGAGAGCCTTTGGGCATTTTTTAGTTCTATTTATAAATCAAAAAGTACTTTGTTGTAACATTGTTGCTTTTTTTGTACAGTAACAATAAAACATGCATTGACTTTAAAATACCATAAGAAATAAAGTAATACTCCTACGAAGACCAAGTCCCAGTTGCATAGAGGTCTAGTATGATTAATCTTCAATTAACAATGTTAATAATTATTATGAGGAATCAAAGATTACCTTTAATCTACTTCTGTGCTTATGGCACTAAGTTTTTGTGTGTAGAGGTCAAATCATTAATAAAAACAGAAAAAACATATCAATACAATACTTGCAACTTGAACAAAAAGTACGCAATTATAGAGGTATATCATTATGGAATATCATTGGTAAGACTATTTCAAAATTTTTACAGACTGTTGATAATAATTTTTTACCATAACCAATAATTTTTTAATTATCATGGGTAAGACTATTTCAAAATTTTTACAGAATGTTGATCATAATTTTTTACCATTTACCAATATTTTTTTAATTAGCCTAATGTTCTTTAGTACAAGATCAAATCTCATTAATTTTTTTCAGATAAACTATTAGAATTCAACAAGGATCCGACGAGGTCTGTTGATAACGAAAGCTTAGCATCACTTTTAAAATTAGCGGAAACCGATATAGAACCAACCAATGCGGCTTTGGATACGCTACAGAAATTACTGGAATGGCCCGACAGTAAGTATGGAATATTTTCTACATTATTTATGTTTTTTTTTTTTTTTCATTTGGGTTGGGCTTTGAAACCCTTAGCCACCGCGACCGCTATTCGATCTTTTGTGGCATCCCCTCTTTGGCTTATGCCATATTCCATAATCCAAGGCCAGAGCAGAATTTACTCAGGGCCTTGAAGTCCAGTTCTCTTGCCTCCTCTGGTAGGAAAGTAGTACTTTTCAAGAAGTCTCCTCCTCATTTGCAAGAGTGCTGGACATTCCAGCAGCAAATGTGCTGCTGATTTCAGCTATGGACCCACCCTTCCGAAGCTGTTCAACTTCTATTAGGGATGGGTCTGCACACTCCTCAGATTCCATTGCGGAATCTTCAGTTGTAGTGCCTTCCTCTGCATGTACCGTTTCCCGGCAGGTTTGAGTCAGCAATAACTCTGAAACCTGTTCCCACGAGTAGCTGGAGACTTATTCAGTCACCCTGGGCAGAGCTCCGCGTTCACCCAGGGAAGGCTTCTTGAAACTGGAGGTCGCCTGGTATCCAGAGTTCGCATACTCATGTCAGGCACTCCCCTGACCATGCAGCCGTCGGCGTATGCTGTTCCACCATATGTTGGCTTGGCTTGCGCAGTTGATGCTTCAGGTGTTCCTACTTGAACACCCTACTTAAGCTGGGACGCAACGGTGTTAGTTGCCAACCAGCCTACATCTACCACTTGCATCAGGAACCCGGAGGATTGCCACACCCCGGACAGAATAAATTCTGCCCCCCTGCGGGGATACATTTATGTTAGAAAATTAATATATTTAATTTATTATTTGAATTTATGAATTACATTTAAATATTTAAGTTATTAGTTTCAACTCTAACCCTTCCAACAGCTCACTTGGTCCCTTAATGCAGGGGTGCCCAACCTTTATCAATCAAGGGTCAAATTGTCAACATTCAAAGACAAGGCGGGCCGGGGGGGGGGAGGAAAGCGGGGGTCGGGGGGCCCCCAGGAAATTTTTACCCTCATTTTAATGCTTCATGTAATGAAAATTTTCCTTTTCGGTTTTAGCTGAAACACCATGTTAATGTTATACGTTTCAGTTTTGTTAAGGTTTTTGTCTTTATGGCAATATAGTATAGCAGGAGCCAATTAACTTGTCATAAATCAGCTGATCCAGTAATAATTAAACAGTGATTTCGACACAATAATCAAAAGGCTTGAAAGTCTGAAGAACCTTTAAAGTCTTTAAAAGACCTTTTTAAAGAAGACCTTTCAAAGAATAACTTTTTAAAAGACCTTTTCAATAATCTGCGAGATTCAGCATTTATAGGTTAAGTATTGTGATATTGCTCTTTGAAACAGCTGATTTCTGACAAGTTGAATTGGATTCTGCTATACAATATAGGCAAGATGTACATCAGTGCACAAGCCTAGCTTTGCTGATGTATGCAGGTATTATTAAGAGTAATTTATTGTTAATATTATATGTGTATTATTTACTAGAAAATGTATTGATGAATATTGTATTGTATTATTGTTGTGAATAAATAAATTGATTTCGCTAAAAAAAAATATATGGCGGGCCACAGGTTGGGCAGCCCTGCCTTAATGCATAACATCGTCTAATTAACGTACAATTCGGAGGAGTTTAAATATTTGTTTAAATTATTATCTTTAAAAGATTATCTTTTGCCGGTAGTGCCATATTGTTAACAATACTGTTGATGGTTTAAAATTTATTCTCAAGGTAATTATTTATTTTGTATTTTATGCTAATATTGTACCAATTTTACTTTTGTATTGTTAACCAATATTATTGTTGTATTGCGGTTGTATAGAGCGGTTGCTAAGTGCTAATGTGGTTAAGTAACAAACATTCAAGACCGCTCTCGGATGGGTGACCTACAAAAAAAATTGTGCAATTTGGCGAGGTGGAACCTACCCGTAAGGGTCTCCCCACCAATAAAAAGCCATACGATAAAAAAAAATTGTATTTTTAACCAATTAACTTTTTGGCAATATTTTATTTAGCGTATGGCTTTTGTCGGTGGGGAGACCCGAAGGTTGTTCCACCTCGCCGTGATAACGCAATAAATATTGATTGATTGATTGAAATAATACTTTTGTAAACGTTATAAGGTATAAATCGAATATTTAAATTTTCGTTCATTACAAATCCATCCATTTGTTGCTATCAATCCGCAGACTTCCTCCTACCAGTCCTCGACGTTCTGCGCATGTGTCTGCGCAACTCGCGGCCCAACAGCGCACTGGTGACGTCACAGCGATGCAACCACGTGTTCGGAGTGCTGACGAGGCAGTTGTCGGGTGGAGGGGGTAGCACCAATCGCGCGCTGGCGTTGCGCTGTGTGGTGAACATGATGTGCCACGGGGGCGGCGAGGAGGCGGTCAGCGAGAGGCGGCAGCAGCTGTTGCCGATGGTGGAGACGTGTGTGGAGGGCTTGGCGACGGGGGCGGCGGCTGAGAAGAGCTCGCATCTGCAGGTGAGCGAAATTGAAATACTTGAATACCTGTAAACTAAGTGTAGAATTAGTCGATTGGAATAAGTTTGAAGTTTGGATTAAGGATCAAGTTTGAAGATTAATGCCTGGTTGTTCGTAAGTCTACAGAGTGTCCCAAAAAATAGTGATGCCAGTACTACCACGGTATTCTACAAGTCAAAACAAACAGAAAATGTCGTTGGCAAAATGCTGATTTCTCCTTAGTTTACCTGTAATCCGCCATTTTGTGTTTTTAATATTTTTCATCATATCTCGTTAAAAAAACAAGATTTTCTTATGTAATTTGGTAGGGGTATAATTAAAGGTGTGGTTTACAAAATACATATATCAATAAATTTCAATATCTGTTTTTTCCAAAATGGCGACCGCCTAAACTTTTCAATTCGATTTTGCTGGAGAAATATTGCTTTTTATGATAAAACGTAGAATAACAAAAATGTAGAGAATTTTATTATGAATAAAATTGTATTTAATTTTAAAGTATTGGATAATAAATAACCGAGATATGGCTATTTGAAGATTAGCACTTCTGTGTTTCTTCATATCTTCAGCAGAGAGACATGAGAATAAATTTATGAATGCAAAACATATGTTTGCCTGTCTTGAACGTTCTCAAATTTACTACTGTAAATCATATTTTCACATTCATGAAATTCATCAATTGGTTGTTCCAAACAATAATAAATTGAGAATGTTCGAGTGACAAAGATAGATCTTCATTTGCCTTTAAATAACATTTCGTCACATTTGGCATCGTCAAAATACATGTAAGATAAATCGAGGACAGCAACATAGTGGGATCGACGACAAACTGAACTAATTTGAAATTGAAAATCCAAGTGAAATAGTGTTACCAGAACAATATATTTTAGCTAAATAACTAGTAAAATCAACTGCATTAACATTCTCTAATAAATTACATGTTCATTTTAAACGATCTAGCTCCGAAAATTACATTAAGCCACAATATTAAAGACTTTAGGTTACGACCCCATTTGAATGGGATAAAGGCAAAGCCAAAGAAGAAGAAGAAGATTGCAGACTTTAGGTTGGTAAAACTGAAACTTGTACTTTCCCATCTGATAAAATTTTAACCACATGTTAAAATATTTATCTGATGTCTATGTAAAAAATTTAACCGCTGGAAAAATTTAATCCCTCAATCAGCACCGATTAATTTAACCCTGTTTTTAACGGAGTAGAAATGTTTCAACAATTTGAAATGTGTGCACAACCAGCTGATATTTGAAAAAATTATGCCATTAGTATTTTCCACTACCAGATACCTTCTGCCTCATTGATAAAAACTCGGAGTGCAATTCATAAATTTTGTCTACAGAATATTATTTTGTAATAACATCTAATAAAAATGATGAGTAATGTAGTTTTGCAAATGTAGTTTCAAAAATCAATGCAATTCAAGGCTTTCCAACACTATTTTGTCTCAATTCTTCATTTCAAGTTAGTTCAGTTTGTCGTCGATCCCTTAATGTTGCGTCCCCGATTTATCGTCCGGTTAAATTTAATAGACGTAAATAAATAAATACTTTATTGTCGTAGAACACAGTTTCACAAGTGTTAATGACAACGTCAAGGGTTGTTACAATACATTAGTCATTACATTAAATATTACAATACAAAAAACTGTACGTACACTACAAGTAAATAACAGATATAGTCAGGAACTGGAGACAATCAGGTACATAACATAAAAATATCAACAGTTTTAAAACAGGATGCACTCATTTTTATACATAAAGTTCCCAATCTATTTAAAAATATTCACTTACTTGGTAAATTGCCTCATTTATTAGAATATCCTTTATCCTTGCTTTTAGAAGGGTAATCGTACGAACAACCAAGCAATAGGATTGAAGTTTGTCTGTCTATTTTAGAAACACACTGTATAAAACATAATTTTCTCTGTTTTTTTTAAGCTCTTTTGTATTTTGTTTTCAACAGATAGCTCTATCGACCAGCCTACTAAACTTCGCAATACTAGCAATCAAGCAGACCGACTCCTCGACTCAAACGCAGCTAGTGCGCATACTGCAAGCACTGCTGCCTTTGCTCACCAACGCGGAGGCACAGCTGCGCGCCCTGGTGGCAATCGGCACACTACTGGCGGCCAGCGATCAGCTGATCAACAGCTGTTTGGACCCGGTGACCTTGGACGTGTTGATGGGTCTGTCGGTGAAGGACGGCGATAGCGGGCAGGTGGGCAAGGTGGCCTTGTGCAGTCGACAGATAGTCGAACGGTTTGCGTGGAAGTGAGACGAGTTTGGTAAGCGAAATATGGTTTTACATCTTCTATCTATATTAATAAAAGAGAGTTGGTGTCTGTACGCTCGCTTATAACTCGAGAACGGCTGAACCGATTTAGATGATTTTGGATTAGTTTGAATTGTTACAGCACTGGTTAACATAATATGTAATAAAATATAAGAAAATCCCTTTATAAATTATAATTAATAAATAATTAGTACATTAATGACCTAACCTATCAAACATTTCACAGACGTACGTTTTGAAATTGCCGGCTACCGAAGAACGGAAAGATGATCGTGATTCAAGACCAGAAAAATTAGCAATGTTATCTCAAGCCTCCGTGGCTCAGTGGATAGCGTTTCGGCCTAGCGACCTAGAGATTGGGGTTCAAATCCGCCCGAACCATTTCTTTTTGTACTAGGTTTTCTGCTCTAATTAATTTTTACGCTAGAATCATCAATAAATTAAGAATGAGTTATCGTTCGTATAATACATGTTCTATCGTTTCAAATAATAAAATTGAAGAACAGAAATAAAATAAAAAAAACAAATTAAAAAAAAAAATAAATAACTTAGATAAATGAAAAAAATACAAAACAGAAGAAATTAAAAAAAAAATAATTGGTGGGAAGAGGGGGTTGACATGAAGAGGGATATGTGGGGGTGACATTTGGGGGGGGGGGAATAAACGGGGGATACTGCATTTGGGGTATGACATGTGTTGAGGGGAGGCAAGAAGGGGGGACATTTGTGGAGAGAAGAGGGGGGACATTTGGGGGGGGGGGAAGAGTGCGATACGAAGTTCGCCGGGACAGCTTGTGTGTCATAAATAGAAAAATTGTAGTTTTTCTATCATTCTTTGAGATATGCGGAAATATTTGAATTCCAGCTTCAATTACAAAACAATTGTTTGGTATTTAAATGGACTGTATTTTTTACGGATTTTGTATTTATAAAATTGAGCCTAATTTAGACCAAGTATTGGAGCTTTCCAAGCATGCAAAATAATAGACAAAATAACTCACCAAGCAGCTCGTAGTTGAATTCGTAGATGCCGTAGATTCGTAGAATAAATTCGTAGAATCCGTAGAATAAATACAAAAATTGTTTTTCTATAATTCTTTGAGATATGCGGAAATATTTGAGTTCCAGCTTCAATTACAAAACAATTGTTTGGTATTTAAATGGACTGTATTTTTTACGGATTTTGTATTTCTAAATTTGAGCCTAATTTAGACCAAGTATTGGAGCTTTCCAAGCATGCAAAATAATAGACAAAATAACTCACCAAGCAGCTCGTAGTTGAATTCGTAGATGCCAGGTATTTGGATAGAATTTTTTGGATAGAATTTGGAGTAATTAGGATTTAGGATGGAATACCTGTTTCAAATCCTGTTTTTATCTACAACGTGTTATAACCGTCTTATCATTAGTGTTTCATAATTGAAATCGAAACAGTAGCTTTATCGAAATGGAATTTGAAACTTGTATCGTAATGGTCTCATTGCGATACATGTTCAACATTATAAAACGTTTCTAGTTCAATCTGTTCCAGTTTTAAAGCACTGGAACGAAACAGGTCCTAAACTATACGGTAAACATTGAAATAAAACATGATCGTTTGAACCAAGGTGTTTAGATTGATAATGCATTTTTTTGGTCGTAGATAATATGGTGTTTGCAATGGTTGTACTTTAGCCTTCAAACTGATTTTGAGATACATTAGAATAACTCGCGGCCTTGTCGCTCGTATTTTAACCTCACTATCTCACTCGTCGTTTAAAGGCTCTCATAATACAACCATTGCATAAACTACTATGATGTGGTCGGTGTTACGCGCATAATTCCTCTATTAGGAATACAAAACCGTTAAAACAGCTCAACAGAAAAAAGATCATGTTGTAATTATTCAGTAATAATTATTTAAATGATTGCTGGAATCAAAAATAGTTCTTGAAAGCATTGATTCTTCTTTATTTCCATTGAAATGTATTGATTCAGATTTCAAGAAATCTGTTGTGTGTTATATATGATGTACTGTTTCTTTATAATAGAAGAAAAAGTCTGTACAGCTGAGGATGTGGCAGGTTATGCCATGAAACGATATTTTTTATTTGTAAATCAATAGTGGTTGGCAACATTTTTGTCTTATTCTTCAACTAATTCTGATTATTTTTGCAGGTTGTGAGCCATTCGATGAGCAGAACTCAGCGCTACAACAAACTTCAAATTTTGTATCAGATATTTTTTCCAAGCTGGAATCTCCCCGCGAGCGGGCAACGTTGATTGGATATTTTGTACATAAATACATCCCCATATTTCCCTCATATTGCTGATAAAACGTTATGCATATTGTGTTGTAGACACTATTTAAATAAAAGTTTAAAATAAACTTTATTTAAAACTATTTAAATAAAATTGGGGAACATTCTATATCTACAGCTGGTTCATTTTGCCAAGGACTTGGATTGAAAGTAACTTTTTGCCTTTAAGATCCTTACGGCTTTCTACGATGTTCAAAGTATATAAGAGGAGCTCTATGTAAAAAGGTCCCAAGTCTGAAAAGTGAGTTTTGAGAAAAGAGCTTCCAAAGTTTTGGCATGATCATAATTATCCAATCAAATTGTACATTTTAGGCATAATTTTATTACTGATATTATAGATTGATATTTTTCCTTCTATTCTATGATGTTGAAGATTTTCTAAGATCAATATTAGTGGAGGAAAACGAATAATACAAAATGCTTGTATGAGCCCTTTTTAGGAAGATGGCAGTCAGCCATGTCCGAAAGGGGGTCATATCATCCAGATAGGATAGCGGTTGTCCCAGTGGTAGCAGGCGAGTCTAATCGGTGAGATTAGATAAGAGACGGCGCCTACCACTCCTGTTGTAACGGTGACCGGCTCCTCTAAATACAATTTATGAGCTACAAAATCGCTTTCCGCTGGTTCGGAACCCACCTAAAGCTGTAGGTTCATTCGTCTCTCGTTATTATCCTTCCCATTAACCACGCACAAGCCTAGAGCTTATGTGGGCATCATCCCCGGCAAAAAAAAATAAAAACATTTGAGCCCTTTCGACTATCCAGTTAAGGAATTTTGTCAGGTATTTCTCTGACTCTTGTTCACTTAAATCACTCATTTTAACTGAGAAATATAAAATTAAATTAAAATGTTGGAAATATAAATAAAGTATTCGATTCAATCAGCTGTAAAATATTCAATTTTACAAGAATGAAATTTGTCAGGTATACCAATAACACTATGAGGAAAACAATTCAATCTCATTAAAAAGGACCTAACTTGGATAAGGCCACTTTTTCATAGAACTCCTCTCTAACAACCCATCCACTATAAAATATTAACATGACTACGTCAGAAGTGGATGAATTCTTTGAACTTTTTAGTAAGTTATTATGTGGTTCTTCATTGTCAGATAATGTGCCTTAGCAAAATGATCTAGCTGTACTGTAGGTGGTTGATTAGTTTATCTTAATGAAACACGGTAAAATTCTTATTTGTTAATGTCTAATAGACATCACTGCTTAGTTGATAACAAAGATACAGATAATGATGAAGATGATGAACACAAATATAAAACCAACAAAAAATGTTTAATGAAGTATCACTCATGAATAAGCACCAATATGGCATACTTTCTGTCAATAAAAATCTAACTTTATTTAGAAACAATGGTACTCGCATAAGCATCACACATAAATGAGAATTTTTATGAATTAATTTTTGTTATCAACTGAGCTTTGAAATTGATATCTAGAAAACATTCGCAAGTAACTTTTACCGCATTTTATTAAGCTTGGGGTTAAGCATCTACTTCATGGATTTATTTTATTTACATTTATGATGCTTTATATAAATTATCTTTGCCGATGACAAGAAACAATTCGGCGAATGCATTGTATCAACTATTATAAAAATTACTGTACTCCAATTTCATTTTTTGATAAAGAAATTAAGGAATCCAGAGAACTGTTTTGGAATTTGTAAGCAAGAAAAGTTGTGTTAATTTTTAGCAAGTCTTGTCATTTTCAGTCTATTTAATACTATTGACATTCTATTTTCAATCTGAATAAAGTGTAAGTTTATTCGTTTTCAATGTCTTTAATTTTGTGATATTTATAACATAATATTTGTGGGTTCAGAATATAGGTTTTAAGAGTACTGTATCTAATAATGTATAAAATATGAGTTTCTTGTGAAGCAAAAATTTTTAGCTTATGAACAGTTAATAATCGACTGGATTCTCACTTTTCAGAAGAAAAGTTTCATTCGCTGTTGATGAGAAGCTGAAAATTATAATCCAGAAGCTTCTATCTATGACAATAAAACTGAACGAATTAATGAATAACAGCTATATAAAATTGTTTTAGCTTTCAAGCTTTCAAATCTACATAACTGCCAGATGCTCTGGGTCTATTGTTTTCAATATCAAGTTGTGGCGGAACAACCAAAAAGGTCTCCAACAAATAAAGCTATAACCATAATAAAATAATATTTCATTTTAGGTTGTTGTGGATTCATCCTTTTCTCACTTGATCAATCGTCGGAACACGTGTACAGGTGAACTCACCTGTACTCGTGAACTCACCTGTACTCGTGTTCCGACGATGCGGCACAGCACCGCGAAATGTGCATCAACACATAATTTGTGAGTATCTTACTTTCTAAGTGAATTTAGTGTTTATAATTTCATTTTATATTACGTATGTACTGTTATCCCCAAACATTCGAGTTATTCACCGACCAATTATTGTAGCTTCCAATTTAATATACTTCAAAAAAGAATTATAAGTTTAAATAGAATGTGATACTTTTATGAAAACTTTGTTAGAAAAACATGTAAAGCTTGAACATACCGCAAAAATATTGAAATGAATGGGAACTACGCTGTTCAACTATTTGCGAAAGTTTGAATTCACCGCCTCAAAAGCTGGCAAAACAGGTTAGACAACATTGAGGTTGGTGACAGGTGCAAAGTTTTAGCTAGGAAGTGTAAAAATAAGTTTTATAAAACTTATATATTGTATTATTAAAAATCATGATATTGTGAACAAAATTGTGATCCTCATCACTGTTTAAAATCATCAATTCATTGATTTCCTATTAATTGCCAAATCACAAGTCTTCCTCTGGATGATATAATTGAATTTGATCAAACGTATGGTATCAAGGAATATTTTGTAGAGAATTTTAAATTAAATATGAATTTTTCAATATTCTGTTGTATATTTTTTGGAAATAAAAAGCAATTTGCAATGAATTGGATCCTCTATCCGCGATCAAGTCATCACGATCAATTGCGCGAGGCGAGCTGAGAAAGCAGCCATTTTCTTTTGTTGTCGGACGTCTATCATACGTAGGTAAGTTTACGTTTTATAAATTTCATCCTTTCTGTATAATTTTATTTTACTCCATCTGTATCTCATTTCATTGGCAAAATTATCTTTTCATGTTTCTAATTGATACTGTGATGATTTTGTAACGTTTATTGCAAATAAAAACCAGATTCCGGTATTCTTTTTCACGTGTCGAGCCAGACAACTAACTGCTCCAATTAAATTTTTGAAGCTGTTTAGTAATAAAAGTATTTATTTTCCAGAAAATGGTGAAGCCAAAAGGTGATAAGAAGGGCAAATCTGCCATCAACGAAGTCGTTACTCGGGAATACACAATTAACCTCCACAAGAGGTTACATGGCGTTGGCTTCAAGAAGAGGGCTCCCAGAGCAATCAAGGAAATCAAGAAATTCGCTATGAAACACATGGGAACACCTGACGTGAGAGTAGACACACATCTCAACAAGCAAGTGTGGTCGAAGGGAATCAGGTATGTTGATTGTTGACAATTTGAAATTCTCATCAAACTTATCAGTACTGTTCACCTAACCTAAACATACCTAATTTTCTGTTTTGAATCATCTGTTGTGGGAAGCGAAAGTTGACTCGCTTATTTCAACGAACCGTTGTAGTTTATTCAATATTGTTGCTTCAAATTAGGCTAAAGTTAGTGAAAGTGAACAAATTCAATTAAATCGTCCAATTTTTGCAGGATACATAGGTTTTGTAATCGACATAGCCCAATTTTAGAAACTGTTAGCCAGTTAGCCAACTGAACTTTTAACTAGCCTATTGTTGCTGGAGATTAACACACTAGAACTCCACATTGTCAATGAGAGATAGGTTGACTTATCATTACATAGGCCTAGTTGATTATTATTCTTTATCTTCTTCAGATACGTTTAATTTACATAATAGGCCTATTCATTTTATAAGATAACTTTTCCAATGATGGATCGTGTGTTGAGAACTGTTTTACCTAACCACATATTTTCAAGTATTCGCTGTCAATTTCCTAAACAACCACTTCGTTATTTGAGTTTATTGGAGTGTGACAGTGACAGTAAATCGTTGTTATTACAGTACAACGTAACCGTACAAAAGTTTCAGATTGTTGAAAAACCTGAAGATCTATTGAAACTGAAACAAACTTTCAAAGCTAATGAATATGTCGTCAAGGCTCAAATTTTAGCTGGTGGTAGGGGCTTGGGTGTGTTCGATAATAAATTCAAAGGCGGCGTTCATTTTACTAAAAATCCAGAAGAGCTGGATGTTTTTGTGAAGAAAATGTTGGGATTTCGGTTAATCACAAAACAAACTGCCGAAAATGGAATTTTAGTGAAAAAAGTGATGATAGCTGAATCTGTCGATATCAAACGGGAGACTTACTTGTGTATTTTGCTGGATAGACAGTATGAGGGCGCTGTTATTTTAGCTTCTCCAGCCGGAGGAACAGATATTGAAGAAGTTGCCGTAAAAACTCCTGAATTGTTGAAACATTTCCCAGTAGATATTAAAGATGGATTGGGAGACGGTACTGCTAAAGATGTTGCTACTTTTCTGGGGTTCAAGGGTGATTTTCATACTAAAGCTGTGAAAGAGTTGAAATCTTTATGGAAGTTTTTTGTTGAACTTGATGTGATCCAATTAGAAATTAATCCTTTCGCTGAAACTGATACTAACGAAGTTTATTCAGTTGATTCTAAAATTCAGTTTGATGATAACGCCGATTTCCGTCATCAGGATATTTTCAAACTAGCTGTGACTGAAGAAATGGACCCTCGTGAAATTGAAGCTCTCAAATATAACCTCAGTTACATTGGGCTCGACGGAAATATAGGGTGTCTCGTAAATGGGGCCGGATTAGCTATGGCTACAATGGATATTATTCAGCTACATGGTGGTAAACCAGCTAATTTCTTGGATGTGGGTGGTGGAGTCACTGAAGACAAAGTTGTTCGTGCATTCTCAATTTTGACATCCGATGATCAAGTGAAATCAATTTTGGTAAATGTTTTTGGGGGCATTGTAGATTGTGCAGTTGTGGCGAAGGGTATAGTGAACGCGTCAAAAATGGTCAAACTGAAAGTACCACTTGTGGTTCGTGTTGAGGGTACAAATGTAACAGCTGGTAGGAAAGTTTTTGAAGCATCAGGGTTGCCGATTAAGTTTGCAACTGGCTTGGATCAAGCCGCTAAGTTTGCTGTTGCTAGTTTGATTAAAAATGAATCGATAATAAACAATTGAAAATTATAAGCTATAAAGTGAACATGGAATTGTTTAGAATAGTGTAGGGTAGGATTGTCTTAGGATCAATTTGAAATGTTCTGTTTGATTCTTTCTGTTGTATTGATACTGATTTTTGTATTTCTTTCTGTTCTAAGTTACTTATGAATAAATTTTTATGATGATGTTTAATAAGTTTATATGATGATTGATATTGACTTTGAGTGAAATTTGAGAAAGTTTGATTTTAATGACGCGTGTACACGTTGCCAGTCAAGTCGACAGGTTTTGCCAGTGCTCGAATTTTCATTATTCATTCTTATTTTATAAATGGTATTATAAGTTGCTTTATAGTATTGCATTATGATTGAAATTTATTTACGCTAATAAAATATATCATTTTTGAAATCATTTGTAAGAATAAATGAGCGTTTTCACATTTATTAAATGAATTGAAAAAAAAATTGAAATATTTATTAATAAATTTTATAAATTGAACACTTGATAGCCTACCTGTCGATTAGGCAGTACACTGGACTACTGAGAGTGTATAGTAACAGTGTGGCCATTTGTCTGGAGCACTCCGTAACAATATGTGGGGATCGTTTTAATCCCGCCGCCGCCATACTTTTGCCAAATTTTTGGATTTTTTTATGTGATCAGGCAAATATGAACCTATTCACTCATTTGTCAAACTTATTTTAAGAGAAACATAATTAAAACTAACTTTTCTAATATTGAAAATATTCCCGCCGCCGGGAATATTTGGAAAGGCAAAAGTGCCGGGAATTGGCAAAAGTATGGTGGATTTGTCGGAGCTAACCAATCAAAAGTGTGACATGCAATGTCCACACTGTTACTATACACTCTCTGTATACTAGACGTGAATAGAGCGCTTGTACGACTTCACGCTGAGTTCAATGTGACAATGCTTGCAATACAAAGTCTAATGTTGAATTTACTCTTTGCCAGTATACTCTTTAGTCGGCATGTTGAAATTCTGGAATTTTAACTGTGGGAATGCTTATTTATTATAAATTATCTTGAAATCTTTATAAATGATTGCTATGGTATAGATGGGCCAAAATTTCTTGGTACTTGGCCAGAACCATTCGAGCTATGGTAAAGGGGGTAGCGCGGGTACTTTTCCGAGAATATTGGGCTACAACACGCAACGATCAGCTGAGAGCATGATCACATTAGGGTTGATTTGAAGATTTAAAGCAAAAGGCGATGTTTTTAATGCAGTTAGTAGCAGCCAAGTGCCAATAAATTTTGGCCCATCTTAGGGCCGGTTTCTCCAACGTCAGTTGAACCAATTTTTAGTTAAAACTTGGGTTTTACCACTCACTTAAAACTTTTTTTGTCAGAAAGTCCGATGTTCGAGCAGCTGACCATTTGATTCAATTTTAGCATCATTGAATCAAATGGTCAGCTGTTCGGTCATCGAACTTTCTGACAAATAGTTTCTAGTGAGTGGTAAAACCTAATTTTAAACTAAACTGTCGTTGGAGAAACCGGCCCTTACTCTGATAGATGAAGGCCGCTGTAACATTGAATGCTAGTTGCAAGCAAAAAGTACCCAAACATACTATCATAATGCTGCAAAACATAGCAAGATGTCCAGTATAAGGGAACATTTACCAATCAGCATTTTCATTCAATGCCCTTTAATTGTATTGAATTTTATGGAAAATGTGATTGTGTAGTGTAGTACTGTTACTTAGGCGGATGGCAGATGACTTTCATTCAACTTTTCTGTAGTAACGGGTGATGTTCTGTTGATTTCGTTTTTTATGATTTTTACATTATACGTATAAAATACAGTATTTATGTGAACAATATTCAACATAATATCCCCCCTTAACCCTAGAAACGTCATCCGCCAAATTGAAAAAATACTACGTTACATACAAATCTACTTCTACACATACAGGGTGGCGCACAGAAACAGGACAATTTGAAATAATTGTCAATTTACAAATAATTTCAATCAATTATACAAAAATTTAATTTATTAATATTTGTTAGGCAAGAGTGGAAATTACATTTTTAGAATCACATCAATTAAATGCTGTTCATTGCTCTAAATCCATTCATTTAATCGATTTTTAAGACTTAGCATTGTGTGACTCAATGTGTCCTCTGGAATGTTGGCGAAATTTTCTTCAATCTGAGTCTTGAGCTCAATAAGATTTCTTGGCCTACAACGTATCTTTACGTAGTCAGGTAAACATCTTTAGATGTCCCTATAGATAGAAGTCGCATACTGAGAGGTCTGGTGACCGTGGAGGCAAGCGATGTTCCTTGAAATTAACTAATTGAATTTAGCAAGCAGTATCTTATTTTGGATAATATCAGTTATTTTATAAAAGACAGTACATTATTTCGCTTTATTACTCTGTATATTATATAATACTTGTATGCCTATAATGTGTATTTCAAGTACTTGTCATATTGTTTTCCAAAATAAAGAATTATTTGATATTTGAATTATGCGCTCCCCAAACAAAACGTCTCAATGCAGCCATTGCCAAAAGTGATTTTTAACTTTATTGTTATTTCATGTAATTTTTACTCTTGCTTACACATTTTGAGCATTTTTTTTGTACAATTCATTGGTTAATTATAATTATTTCATATCTCCCCGTTTCTGAACGCCACCTATACCAGGCTTTAATATGAAATAAGAACATTTATTGAAATGCATGAACAATTTGACGTGTACTTTTGAAGCATTTTATAAGCTCCAGATTCGGTGTTTTGCTGCTGATTCTGTTTTTGTTTTTTTGTTGTCGAATGGCTCGCTAATAGTGGCTGTCATTTTTGTGTGCTACAGAAACGTTCCATTCCGTATGAGGATTCGTTTGGCGAGGAGACGCAATGATGATGAAGACTCCCCTCACAAGCTGTACACCCTTGTCACCTACGTAGCAGTCGCCTCGTTCAAGAGGCTGCAAACGGAAAACGTGGACGCCAGTCACGAATGATAACATTTTTTATCAATAAATTACGTTTCATTTAAGTTAACGACTTGTTTTTGATGGGTACCTGCGAATTTTTTCTGTATAGAAGCGGCCACGAAATTAGGCGTCTGAGATTTTGCGCTGTTGTAAGAAATGGAAGTGGGAAAGTCGAAAATTGCTTGCTCCTCATCACAAATTGGCAACGCTGTGCTTCCAGTGCTGCCTATTTTGAGTGTCGGAGTCGATTCACCTGCATGATTTGAGTAGCAGCCTTGAAGTCTTGACAGCAGCTCAAATTGTCTCTGTCGCCTTACTTTGTGGCCGTCAGTAGGCCTATAGGTATACTGCATTTTTATCTTCATTGGATAAATCGAACAAATACTATAGCAAGATCCTTTTAGCTTGTCAGAAAACATATGTTTTACTCGGCCACCAGTACAATACTTAACCTACAAATGCTGAATCTCGCAGATTATTTAAAAGGTATTTTAAAAAGTTATTCTTTGAAAGGTCTTTTAAAGACTTTAAAGGTCTTTAAGACTCTTAAGCCTTTTGATTATTGTGTCGAAATCACTGTTTAATTATTACCGAAACAGATGATTTCTGACAAGTTAAAAGGATCGTGCTATAATAGGGAAGAGAAACAGGCAGTCGTCCTTCAATTTCTAATAGTTACATAAATAGACCAAAAGTTGAGTTTATGTCCAAATTACTGTTGCCATCAAAGATTTGCACTCCAAAAAAATAATCTAAAATTAAATAGAATTGAATGGCCTCCTAATAAGGGGATATGGGGCCTGTTTTATAATAATTCAGAAGTCCTGTAATATACAGGGAAAAGGCAGACGCAATACGACTTAATAGTTATAGTTTACATAGTTCGCCGTGTTATTTATGTCTAATTTGTACAGTTCTTTCCTGTTGTACAGGACTTCTAATTTTTATCAAATAGGCCCCAGAAGCTTGTCGAAATAATTATGAGGCTTATGTACAAGATCAGATTGTTCATCCAATTTGATAGATCAACAGAGCTTAAGATCTCATTCATTTATTTCATGCCATTTCCAGAAAATACAAAAATATACTTGAAGTCTTCTATATATTTAATATACTATACTTGATATAAGTCTTCTATATACTATATACTTGAAGTCTTCAAAAAGTTTTGAAGTTTTTGTATTTTATTGGATGGAAATGTGATACACATCTAAATGTGGGTACAGATCTTTAGCCTTATCTTTTATCTTTAAGCCTGGAAAGCCTTGAAGATAAAAACAATACAGCAAATGAAGAAAATAGGCAAGAAAACATATCAGAACAATTTTATTAATAATGAACCATTATTAACAGTACTCTTCCATTGCCCTTCTATCCAATGAGGTCTGGATCTTGTAGAAAATTCTCAAAGTACTCGTCAAATTGTTCATCCATTTCAGAAAGAAAAATGCTAGAGCTTTAAATTTAATTCAATGTTTGATGAGAGATGAGACTGGTCAAATATTGAACAAGATTTGAAGCTCTTATTTATTTGAATTGAATGATGAGTATTAATTTTGATCGAATTCATATTTACGCCTTAAATAGGTAGATGTAAACAAGGCAACAGAAGTGTGATATGAGACAAACGACAAGAAAGATTATAATCTTAATTAATTTTTACCTAATAACCCTGACTTGTTCTTACTCCATAACTTAGGGACGTAATCGTTGAAAAAATTATTATTGTTATTCACAATAAGAATAATAAACTATTCCAGTAATATATTCTTCTGCACAAATGGCGTTATCCAATGAAATTGGGGATCAAATTTAGTGTAATACACTAAATTAACACTAAATTTTACATACTATGTACATACTCTCGGATGGGTGACCGATACAAAAAGACACAAAAAATTGTGCAATGAGGCGAGGTGGAATAACCTACCCGTAAGGGTCTCCCCACCAATAAAAGCCATACGATAAAAAAAAAAACATACTATGTAAAATACACATTTAGCATCAGGAAAAGACCCATTAGCTATATCCACACCTTGTCGACTTTCGTCATTTACACGTTTCGTCATGCTTGTCGTCTTGCGCTTCACGCATCCTATTGAAATTAGATGGGAAAACGAATGCTGCACAGCATGCGCTATGACGAAAAGCAGACAAAAGGCCTGTGCTCACATGAGCTCTAGCAAGGCTTCACTATAGTCCGATTTACGTCAAGAAGTCAGCATTGTTTATATGAGGAGCATTGATGCCAAGTTTCATTGAGACAGAAAGAGAAAACTGCACCGAAAGTGTTTGTTGGGACTGTGCGACAACAATGCAGAGTGCGAATAGGATAGAGACAACAGCAACTGCCTTGTGCTGAACAAGGATAGCAAATTCAAAAATTTTATTTGCCATAGATTTACAAGACAAATGGACAAAATGCACATATACACAAATTAATACATTTGAATCTGATCTACATAAATTAAATTAAGTCTCCTGAGTATAATATTAAAATCGATTATGTGAGTACAGAATGCAATGTAATGGTCAATGTAATATTAATATTGTGGCTCGACTAAGCAATAAGTTAAAACTTGTGCGCTAGCCGTGATTTTATGTAATTGTTGTTGCAAATTATATGATTCATTATTCTATTGGTGATAATTATTGATATAAAGTATTATTCGTAATTAATATGAATGAATCATTTAACAAAAGAAATTTAAAATTAAAGTTGAGTATTCAGTAATAAGTTAATAAGTATTCAGTAATAAGTTAACTCCCATCTAAGCAATGCTGACTTCTTGACGTGAATCGCACTATAGCTAGTGTAGCCTTGGCTCTGGCCTCTAGGCTTATACATGAGAAGTGAGGGTGATGATGAGAGATGACAGCCTGGACTGGCGGTTTAATGTCTCCTCTAAAAGACTAATCAATAATTTTAATAAATTGGTGAGCTACTTCCTTTAAGTTTTGGTAAGTATTTCAATTATTTGGTGAGATTTCTGAAATTTTACTATATGTTTTATATTTATGTCACTTGATGTGGATCCATCTCGTTTTCTCACTCTTTCAAAATTATCAACTTTATGCTTAGAAAATTATTTATTTGATCAATCCATGTGTTTTCAAATGCAAAAAAAAATTATTGATTCAATAAGTTTATTGAACGACTGAAAAACAGAAAGTGAAATGTACTCACAGATATATATTTATTATAATTATGTATCATTATAAAACAGTGTTCAATTTATAATTATGTATGTTTTATGTTTCTAAAACAGTGTATTTCTAGTAAAATACAGTCGTATGTTTTTGAAATTGCTTCAAAATGTTTTTCAACTTGCTAGCTGGACCGATACACTTTCTCGTAGACTGTGCTTATAGACTGGTGACAGTGCTAAGCATTATAACATCACTCGTTACCAAGGAACAGTTGAAAAAATGTCACTCGCCAGCCGCCTTCCTAAAATATTCTATTTTAACATGTCTCAAATTTTCAAACTTCTCTAGTAATGGAGGAGGTGATGTAGTGGAATGAATTATCACTAGTCAACTAGCCTACTAGTTTATTAATTTACACACATCAATAATTACACTTAAATTTTAAATCACGTAAGTAAAAACCATAATATTATATTGGTGATCATTTTAAATTAGGTGAAGAGACAATACAATAGAGAAGAGACAATACTATTCTTTCTAACCCAATATGACGTATTTCCATAACAATTATAGATAGATAAATGACTTTATTTTTCACTTTCACATTACAAATGTGCTGTGGGAGAAGTTGAAGCCTACAAGCCCCCTCTTCCACTTAACCCACACTGTTTTATAGTGCTTGATCTGAAGGAAATATCTTTCATATTCTAATATCTTCATAATCAAAATATTTCAATTTTTTTCATAATTATTTAAATATCTTTCTGAGTACGGTACATAGTTTATTAGATATTGAGACAAGAAGGATCATTTTTGTGCTTTTTTATTTCCGTTTTAATGAGCGTGCATATTAGTTGAAAATATATTTTGCTGTAATATTTATCTATCTTGTGCACGTATTGAATTGATTGAAATATTCCTCAGTGGGCCTATTTGTGTAGATTACTTTATCTGAGTATTCCTTCTTCAGCCGCTGTTCTTCGCTCAATTTCTTGTTCAATTCAAGCATTTGACGATTAAGCTCCCTGGAAATTGAAAAACAAATTAGAATCACCTTATAATTCGTCTCAAAACAATGTTCATAGATTATGTTTTATATCATTTGGAATAAGTACTTAGCCTCTCAATCTCAAAATGTAAATAAAATAGAAATATATTCTTGGATGAATTTAAAACACTAGAATAAATTCAAATTCAATCTATTAAATTTTATTATTTTTCATTAAGTTTAAATTTATATAAAATTTTATGAAAAATTTTATAAATACGGTATTTCATATTATTTTTTATTTATTTTAGCCTTCAGTTGTTTTAAAGAGGATGCACTTCAATTTAATAGGGAGAGTTTTCAGAGAACATTTTTCCATCAATACAATTATTATTTTTTTATCGTATGGCTTTTTTATCGGTGGGGAGACCCTTATGGGCAGGTTCCACCTCTCTTGATCGCGCTATTTTTTTGCACAATATTATTATTAGTAGTACTTTAAGTCACTCTACATAATATACCAATGGTATCCCAGCATTTGTGTCTGCAATGCTGTATATCTTCGACTATGTTTCTTCCAACTCAATCTTTACGTGTAGATACTGTACCAATACTTTCCATCGAATCGTCATAGCTCTGTTGCATTATTTTCCATTTTACAAGTGCATTTAATTCGAGTAATTGACCAATCTTTGACAATAGAAGGAAATTGACCAAGTTCCTTTTAATAACTACAAAATAGATTGTACCTACTAACAGTACCGTATCTAAAATAGAAAAAAAATAGAAATTACTTTTATTTTTCTAGAAAAAAATTAAACTATGTTACCTTTGTTTCATCATCATTTCTGTTGTACGTTGAGAAACTATTTGAGAAGCATTTAGCATCTGTTCAGCCCAAGCTTTCTCAATTTTTTCCTCTTCTTCACGCTTCATCTGAAAAAATTTCAAATAATTTAAATATTTTTGAAGAAATACTCGAGTATATTACAGTGCTCTGATAAACTTACATTGTAGGAATTCCCTGCAACTATTACAACTTCGATCGACTTCTATTCAATCAAAGACAATAATATTCACTACAGTTCCTAGTTAATTTAAGTATTATAATTCAAGTAGTTGAGTTTGCCTTTGATTCAATGGACATTTACATACGTCCTGCTGAAGTCAGTGGCTCTCCCTTATTACTTGTAAAAGCTTTAAATTATTCTCAATAATTCAGTCTGCAAGGGAATTGATATAGAAATCTATAATAAATTAAGAAAAAACATAAGTTCTGGTGATTTCTTGGTGGTCCTTCCTTCTCTCTTTTTTCACTATTGAGAATTTATTTCTTTTTTGTTAAGCTATTTTTTCAATGAAAATGTTGCTTGAGGATCCGCTAGTCTCTGTTATTCGATTTCGTAATTATTATTATGATAAGTGAATTAAAATAACATTTTAAGTACCTACTGTTAAAAAAAAACACATTAAAAACACATGTTTGTTTTTGAGTCACTGAATAACTGAGTATTCGTGAATTGGTAGAGCATAAAGGTAGTAGACATGTCAAATACAGTAGGTTTCTAACTAAAACACAATTCTACCACAAAGCTACTGCGAGGTGATTTTGTGATCACTTTGTACTTATATTATAGTCATATTTTTCAAATTAAACAATCTTCTAATACTCATAATGTATTTTTCAAATGAAACAATCCTCACCTTTCATTCACTGGAATCCTGTGACCAGAAAATTATTTTTGCTACAGCACTCGCTGAGGAAGTCGCCCGTCACTGCGTTGTAGATCTCGCACTGTTCGTTCTCCATATCACGCAGCTCTGTCACACGTCTGTGCGTTTCTTGCTCGGCTGCCTGGAAGCAATTTTGTATTACAGTAATTAAATATTTTTTATCACTGCGGTAACTCAAGAACTTGATATACAAACACATATTTTGAAGCAGTATTATAATTGATTAAATAAAATTGAACTTCATATTCAAAGACATAATATATTTTCCAAATCACCAGTACAATGCTCGAATAGGAAACTAAACTTGAAATAACAAAATAAATATGAATTAAGTAAAATGATATCATATGATTGATAACTATCAGATTGAAACTTTTAGTCACAGTTGTTGTATTCTAGACAACTTTGTAATGGTTGAATATTTGTGACACCACAAATCTCTCCCTCCTTCGTTCTTTTGTCTTTTTAAAAATTATTTTTCTTCATCCTCTTTTTAAATGCTTGTTCAGCTTTCCAGATTTCTTCAGCTGCTCTAGTAATTGTCTTATACTCGCAATATATTTTTTTAAACTAAATATTCTTCGCCTTCTCCCTCTCCTGTATTTTGAATTTTGTCCTATGCTTATACTCATAATTTATTTTTCAAATGAAACAATCGCCTCACCTTCCTCTCCTCAATCTGCCTGAGCTGTTCGGCCCTGATCTTGTCCCTCGTTTCCTGAGTCATTCCCTTGAATCCTGTGACCAGGGTGCGATTGGGGCCCAGGTTGCTCTGCACTCTGCTACAGCACTCGCTGAGGAAATCGCCCGTCACTGCGTTGTAGATCTCGCACTGTTCGTTCTCCATATCACGCAGCTCTGTCACACGTCTGTGCGTTTCTTGCTCGGCTGCCTGGAAGCAATGTTGTATTACAGTACAGCTGTCCCTCGATAATCCGACAGTTAAGGGACCGAGAGAGTGTCGGATTACCGAAAATGTCGGATTACCAAAAATGTCATAAAGATGTTTTATTCTTGATGCGTTTGAACACAATGAAGTTGAAAAAAGGAAAAAACAGTTAAGGTACATGTAATTTATTAATACCAGGATACAAAATGACAGCACATGTAAGTTTTTGAAAGAAATACGGAAAGAAATTTAAAATAAAATATACAATATGTACATACATATTTACAAGGCAACGCGTGTGTAAATATTTTTACATAGTACTATGAGAGGCAACGCCAGGCAGCGCGTCGGACTACTTCAGTACGTCAAGTTTAAAAATTTGTCGGATTATCGAGGACAGCTGTAATGGTGAATATTCTTTATCCACTGTCACTCAAGAACTTGATATACAAACACGTATTTTCGTCTTTTTTTTGTAGTAGGAAAGGTGATATTGTGGTAGTTATCCATTCTGAATAAAAATTCTGGGAGAATAAAAAGTCTGTAATTCAAGAACTTGTTATACAAACACATATTTTCTTCTTTTTTTTTTTTGAAGTAGTAAAAGTGATATTGTGGTAGTTATCAATTCTGGAAGAATAAAAAGTCTGTAACTCAGGAAGACTTGATATACAAACACACATATTTTCGTCTTTTTTTGTAGTAGTAAAGGTGATGTCGTGGTAGTTATCCATTATGAATAAAACGTCTGGGAGAATAAAAAATCTGTAATTCAAGAACTTGCTATACAAACACATATTTTCGTCTTTTTTTGTAGTAAGAAAGGTGATATTGTGGTGGTTATCCATTCTGAATAAAAATTTTGGGAAAATAAAAAGTCTGTGACTCAAGAACTTTATATACAACCACATATTTACTTTTTTTTTTTGTAGGAAGTAGTAAAGGTGATATCGTGGTAGTTATCCATTCTGAATAAAAATTCTGGGAGAATAAAAAGTCTGTGAATTAAGAACTTGATATACAAACCCATATTTTCGTCTTTTTTGTAGTAGGAATGGTGATATTGTGGTAGTTATCCATTCTGAATAAAAATTCTGGGAGAATAAAAAGTCTGTAACTCAAGAACTCGATATACAAACACATTTTCGTCTTTTTTGTAGTAGGAAAGGTGATATTGTGGTAGTTATCCATTCTGGGAGAATAAAAAGTCTGTAACTCAAGAACTTGATATACAAACACATATTTTCGTATTTTTTTGTAGTAGGAAAGGTGATATTGTGGTAGTTATCCATTCTGGAAGAATAAAAAGTCTGTAACTCAAGAACTTGATATATACAATCACGTATTTTCGTCTTTTTTTGTAATAGGAATGGTGATATTGTGGTAGTTATCCATTCTGGGAGAATAAAAAGTCTGTAACTCAAGAACTTGATATTCAAACACATATTTTCTTCTTTTTTTGTAGTAGTAAAGGTGGTATTGTGGTAGTTATCCATTCTGGGAGAATAAAAAGTCTGTAACTCAAGAACTTGATATTCAAACACATATTTTCTTCAAAGGTGGTATTGTGGTAGTTATCCATTCTGGGAGAATAAAAAGTCTGTAACTCAAGAACTTGATATTCAAACACATATTTTCTTCTTTTTTTGTAGTAGGAAAGGTGATATCGTGGTAGTTATCCATTCTGAATAAAAATTCTGGGAGTTGTCAACACTACAAATTTATTAAAATATCGAGATCCAGTTTCGGTAGTTACACCATTATCAATAATCTCTGGTAAACCAGAAATATCAGAAACCAACATGTGCAGAAACCGGCATGTCGATCTTTAATTTCTGAAGGGCCAGCCAAGAGTTTTAGGTTTAAAGATTTTTGATGAGCATGTATCTACTACTCTCCACTGGAATCACTGATGTATCAGTATGTAGCCTATATGTACCAAACTGGAAACATTTTTGTCATTGAATCATTGCACTATTTGTGTGAATTACAATAAGCTTATTAAACATAAATATTTTTTCAAGATTTCAAATCAGTAGCTCTGTGCTATCATTCTTGTCAAGCCATCCGGATTTTTTAAAATATCCATACAATAGGCCTATTATATTATATTCTTAAATAAAAATATTTATTTAGCATTTTTGTACGATACAACATGAACAGTGTCAATATAAATGAAACAACAAAAACAAATTTTTGCTGGAAAATAATTTGTGTAATTGATACTTCAAATTTATTTATAGTCCAATTATTGATGGTTCTTACATAATAAGGGCATTTATAGTTAATAAAATATTATAAATCATTGAATATAATGACCAATGACAACATAGTAATTCAATGATTTTTAGTATCTCACAGAATACGTTCACATCATAAGTTTATCAGAAAACTCTCGATTATAGAATACCATTCGACATGTGTTTTCACTAAGCAGTTGAATTTCCATATTAAATCTATTACCACATTTTGATAATGGCGGTGATAATTGTTCAACTAACCAGCGCTTGGTTGAAACGCACGGTAGCTTCCTGCAGCTGCCTTCTGCACTCCTGTTCCAACCCGGCTATCATAACCGCCTGCTGGTCTCTGGCTAGCAACGCCTCCTGGTAGGCTCGCTCCGCACGCCTGCGCTCCTCCTCCGCATCCTCCCGCTCGCGCATCTGCTGGCACAGCCAGGCGCGACTCTGCGCCATCTGCTGGCGAACGCGGATACTAGCCTCTTGATCTTCGCCTTCGAACCTTGCAGAGGAAAAAAGGATTATAATTCAAATAGATTGATTACCTCTGTTCGAGTTGATTTTAATTTCAATTTCAATTTATTTCACTTACACAACATCAAAACAACATTACATACAAACAATACAATAACTAGATAAGTTAATAAAACACTAGAAAAGAAGGCTAATCCAAAAAATAAAAGTTGTGGTGAAGAAGGGTAGTGAATCGAAAGTTCTCCCAACTATGGATATCCATGTCATAGGAAGGCTTTCAATTCATGGAAGTTGAGGAAGGATGCAAGGAGTAAGGGTGTGATACAGGAAGGTGTGATAGTCCAGTACAGATCAGAAAACCGCCTGCACTAAATGAGCAAGCAAGCACACAAATCAGAAGAGTCCTCTATTACAATAAGTTCTTATAGGTAGAAAAAATAGTTCCTTTTAATCCAACTATTGATGTCTTGTTTTATTTTCTTTGTTATTTTGGCACAGCTAATAAATTGTTCAAAATTTTAGTGCTTATGTAGGTATATGAGTTGTCTTCTGATAGTTTCAATGTTAGAATTGTAGATTTGATCATTTATTTGAGATAAGTCTCAGATTGTAATGGTTATTTGAGCAAAAAAAAAAATCAGTTTTATGTTTATTTATATATTTTACTACATTCATTATGAACAACTGTCTAATAATTGTTAGCACATTGAATTCTTCAAATGTTAAATTTGTTGGAAAGAGTCTAGGTTTATTTAAAATAGTTTTGATAATTAATTTTTTGATTATGGTTACTAAATTTATGAACTAGATTGACATTCACTTTCTAGCTAAGAACTGAGTGGTATCAGGTAGTACTAGTAGAATAGATTATACTATAGATGTAGTAGAATTTCTTTAACGTTTATCTGTAACGTAGTGGTCATATTCAACGTTTCCACGGTGATTTTCTATTGAATTTTTTATATCCAGATGAAAAAATGTTACATTTTCATATGTTAGATACAGTATAATGTAAAAAAACATCAACAGAACATCACCCGTTAGCATGGAAACGTTAAATGTAATTGGCCATTCGCCAAATTGAGGAAATTTAATATTAACTCTCATAACCATCGCTTCTGCAATAATTGACTACTCGTATTTGAATGACTATTTATCATTAATAAATTTAATGGCTCAATATAATTATATGTGGTGATGGGTGAAGGGTGAAGCATGATTTTGAAGCTTCAAGACTTGATTGTTTGTCCGATATTTTTTGAAATAGTGGATGATTGCTAATAAATCTTATTGCTATTTTAATTTTTAACTTTTCTCAAAATTCTCTTAAAGATTCAAATTCAAATTTATTTGCCATATACAGTATACATGAAATGAAAATTTGTCACACACATAACAAGATTAGACTAGATTGAATTTATTGATTCATCTATCAGCCTGAAACAAATACTTCATCTCTGCAAACACCCTTACAATAAAGGTGCTTTGAAAATCAGTGTTCTAAATCATAATGAATTCAGTTTCCTCATTAAAGCCTGGTTTTCATTAGTAGAGTTGGTGGTAGAGTTCCCTGGGCGAGTACTAACTATCTTGTGAACTTTCCCAATGAAAACGTTCATAGTAGAGTAGAGTGATGGTAGAGTACTTGTTTTTAAGTACCAAGTAAGTAGAGTAGAGTTAGTATGCTAGTTACTCTACCACTAACTCTACTAATGAAAACCAGGCTTAACTGATGATTCTTTACTCACTTTTGAGCACCAGATATACTGAGACGTGGATCATCATCACTCACTCTACATGGCAAACTTTTCTTAAGCAAATCAGGATCGTACAAATCGAACTCCTTTCTATCTTCTTTCCGTTGATAGTGTTTCCTGAACTCGTTCAACTCTTTGTTCAAATTGTGCTTCTTCTGAAATTTAAGTATAAAAATCTAATTAACACATGTATTTGCCTGTCCAGCGGGCAAAGAGTTATCTTTTTGCTGGTGATGCCTAGAATTAGAGATTAGTTATGTTTTTCTTCTTAGTTTTTCCCCTAGTCACTCACAGTCGCCATGGAGGGCATTTGAATTTTTAAATTGAAATAACTCGAAAACTTGTTGCCCGCTATTTTGAAATATTTCGTCAGATAAGGTTACTTCATTTTTTTCACAGCAGACCTTCATCTTGGCCTTGACCATGCCAAATTTCAACAAAATTAGTCAAACCATTCTCAAGAAAAAAATCTCACTAAACTGTAATCTCCGTATTCTATTCTTTAGTAGGCTACAGTGTTACATTTTTATAATAACTTCTGAAGTTAGAAAACCGTTGAAAATTTCAATTGATTCAAGAATGACACAACATTATCAAATATTATCTTTATTTCCGATCAAGACTTTTATAGGTATCAATTTTTCAATGTAAGTACGCCTCAGCACTTGATTTCTGAATAGAACTTTTATCAAAACAATACATTGACAGGATTGAATCGTCAGGAAAGTTGAGTTTCTCTGTAGTCAAAGAACCTAATCAGACAAACAAACGTGTTGGAAGATTACTCTTCTTCTCTGAGATTATATCCTTCATTATTATTAGTGGAGTTATGACTACAGAGACTCTTTCCTCTGTGATTATATCCTTCATTATTATAAGTGGAGTTATGACTACAGAGAAATCTCCATCTCTCAACCTGTCATGTTTTGATGTTCATCAGGCCTACTTACATTGAAAAATTGATACCGATAAAAAAGTCTTGATCGGAAATAAAGATAATCTTTGAAAATGTTGTGTCATTCTTGAATCAATTGAAATTTTCAACGGTTTTCTAACTTCAGAAGTTATTATAAAAATGTAACACTGTAGCCTACTAAAGAATAGAATAGTTCAGTAATACTTTATACAGTATTATGACAGAAAATATTTCTATATCAACTACCGAAACCACTTACTGTTCAAGATGAGTTTTCATGCTATTCAACTGACTGATTAACTAAAATGTGGGGATTTTTAAAAACTGAGTTTACTTCTCACCTCCTCAATTTGTCTTGACAGTTGGGCTGCAATCATGGCGTCTCTTTCTTGTTTGATTCTAAATGCTTCTTCTCTGGCTTTTTCCTGTTCCTCGTTTGTCTTTTTCTCAGCAATTTGATTTTCCAAAGCCAAAACATCAACCTATTAATGCATTAAATTTATTATTATGTTTATGTGTATATTTGTTGATTATTATTTTACTATCAGCTCAATTATTCATGACATTATTTAATTTACACTGTCAAATAATTAGTTAAAGCCTACTTGATGATAACTGCTATTAATTTTAAGAATGCGTTGAAGCTATTGATGAAGTTGAAGTATTTCATGACATTGAACCTATCACATCCTAATTAACTCGTCTAACAATACAGGATCTTACTTTTTATAATCCTAATTATTTAATTAATACTGTTACATATAATCTGAGACTAAAAATATGATATTATCTTGTTTTTATTAAAATTATTGAGCTACAGTATTTGTTCCAGTATGCCATAAAATATTGATTGAAAATTCTACTACTGGAAAGCAATTAAATATTTTATTAACAAAGACTTCAAATTGTTTACTACAGGTCTACTTGTAAAGTTCTACTACAGGTCTCATTGAAAAATAAATGTGTGTAATAGGCCTATTTGAAAGGAAGATAACATACTATTTGAAATGTGTGTAATATAAAAAAGGAAGATAACATACTATTCTACAAAATCTGTTGTTCAGTTTTCTTTAAATTTATAAGATTTCATACAACGATATCATAGTACGTTGTTTCAATACTGAAATTTGTGATGACGAGTGTTATCAGAAAGGAGAGATTTTATTTATAATCTTATTTTTTCTCGTAATCTAGGGCAATTAGTAGTAAAAGTTCTATACCTTGGATATCTCCAAGCATATTGAATGTATAAAGGGCAGTTGAATATTACATTTTTTAATTTTTGTGATAACAGAGCATTTTTTTGGAGCGCGTCTACATCAGAAGTAGGTACAGAAAGACGTTTATTCATTAAAAGTATCAATCTATTTTATATTTGTAGCAAGTGTCTAGATTGCTTTGCTACCCTACAGCACTCATATTAATATCTCAAATATACAAAATCATAAAAAAGCAGGATATGTTTAATGAAATATCATTCCTAATGAACCACTTACGCCAATCAATCTGTTTCTAGGGTTGAATATTCTCGCCTTTCTTTCCTCTTCCATTTTTCGTTTGTTTTCAATTTTTGCCATCTCCTTGAGGTCTTGTGTCGTTGAAAGTATCATGTTCAACATATTTAAAATCTAATTTCGTTTTTAAATCCCAAAAAACAAACACTAAACGCTGACTTTTCTCTGTACTTGTCAAAGAAAGTAAACAACTTTCAAATTTGGAGCCGTTGCTAGGATACCGTTTATTGTGCTGCTACTTGCGGGCAAAAAGATAACTAATTTGAAGTACGATGACAAATTTTATAATTATTGCAATTCTCGGTTACAAAAGTTGTTACAAATAAATTATCAATTTTCTTGAAAGTGAAAACAGCTTGTAGTTTCAAGAATTTATTTGAATAATGAACTATTTACAAGATTCCAGTTTGCAGGTAGTTTTTACGTTGTCAGGTTGGCTAGCATGGAACAACTGATCATTTTCGTACAACCTCAATCTTGCATTGCACATTGTCTCACATCGTCTGCATTGTGAATTGTGGTTATCTACGTTGTACTGAAATTTGAGCTAAAGTAATTATTGTGATCTTTTTTTCTAGTGATGTGGAATAATTGTGTGTGAATTACTCGTTTTTGAAGTTTGTAAATTGTTTGGTTAGGAATAAGTCTTTTATTCTGTAATCGGACTTTCTAGAAGCAGGTAAAAGACTTCTCATTTTTGCCTGGAGAAAACGTGTTTTGAAAGTTGAACGTGGTTAGGTTGTTTCGTTCTTCAGGTTTAATTTTAAAAATAAAGGCTCAGGGTTTCGTTCGGGTTGAAGTAAAGGTTAGGGGGCGGAATTTTTACTGAGGGTCAATTTCGTGAGTGATGTTAGTTTCTTAAAGTTGTACATTTTATGCCGGTTGTATCGCGGGTGATAATGTCTGCTGCTAAGAAGCAACTTGGAAATCGAAAATTTTATGCGTTACCTGAAGACTATTCTCTAAAAACGAGCAAGTTCCGTAACACGTCTCTGAAGAAGGAAGATACTGCCAAGCTCATCAAATACATTGACGACAATGTTATTGGAAAGAACACCACTTTTGCTGGGCCCTATGGCAGGAGAAAAGGTTAGTTGAATGATCTTTGTAATTATCATATTTAATTCCTAAAATATAATTTTTGTTACTTATTGTACTCAAAACATAGTGAATCTCCTTAGGTTCTATAGATACATTATTCCCAGCTCATGAGCTCAAGTAAGCTTACTTGAATGGAATTTGACATGACAATTATAAACGTTTGGAGTATTATTCATTGTAATAGCCTATTTATATGCTTTTTTGATTCAATCATTCCATCTAGAACAGCCTATTTCAACCATTTTTGTTATGGCAGTAAAGATTGAAACAAACTTTCACCATGTTCCCTATCAAGGGATAATTGGTTATGTTGGTGAAGTGGAACAACCCTACTCGGGTCTCCCCACTATTAAAAGCCATACGCTAAATAAATAAATAATTTAAAGATCAAGTTGCGAATAGAATGGGTCAAAAATTGAGTTCACATTTACCTATCACTCAATTTAGTAAGTTAGGTAAAATTCATTGACACAAGTAAATAATTTTCAACTTCTTTATTATCAATTATTTGTAAGAACGCCTTGATTGAGAACACTGGTCCGTGGCGAAGCGTGGTATACTTGAGTTATTTGGTCATCGCCGGCTTTTTTTCCTATAGGAAATATACCCGGCGATGACCAAATAAGTATACCACGCTTCGCCACTAACACTGGTGAATACAACATCATATGTGAATAATCCAATGATTCAAGGACAATAATTACTTTTTTGTGGAAAATTCGTTCTTAAAACTTATGAACAATAATTATATACTATTTTTGGCATCTATTTGTATTTTTTTTGCTGTAGTGATACCCACATCAGGTCTTAGCTTGTATTGGGGTGTGGGAAGGATAATGAGGGGCGATAAGTGGACCTACAGCTTGAAGTGTGTTCCGAACCACCAGGAAAAGATTTTGATTCTCATGATTATTTTATTTGATGTCATCCCAACATATAATATATATTTATTATAAAAATTTACTTTATTACGATTTACTTTTTCCAACTTGTTTCCAAAACGTGGGAGTTAATCTCATTTCCATATAATGTTTGCGTGCAGGCTAGATATGCTTGTTAATTTTTATACTGGTAATACAGTATTTATCAGTTCTTGCCTTCAAGCTGTTTAATTAATACCAAGGTCAGAGTCAGTACTTGTTAGTGGGTCACACAATTGAATAGAGTTTGCATGCTCTCACATAAACAACAGTGCAGTATGTACAAAAATGATTGCGTTTCCGCCTCTCATTTATGGAAAAGAAGTAATTTTGGAGGAATTTTAATGGAGGAAGGAAATTATTTTGTAGAATGTGTCATCAGTAAAGGTCGAAAGGTCGTAATAAAGTGTTATTTATTTAAAAATCTATGACTATCATTAGACCTCTCTGCTTGATTAAAATATATTACTGTATTCAGTAATAATTAATAACTTGAAGGACATAATTGATTTTGCTTCATTTCCCATACTAGAGATGTTTAATTTCTGAATTTTTTAATCCATAACGAACTGCGAAGTTAACACTATTGTTTCAACACTAGAATTCACTGCATATCGTGAATTCTAGTGTTCAATTTCATTTAAAAAAATAATATATCCATTCGAAAATCTATAGGCTAATAAGCTCTTATTAATGTGAGGAGAAATTGTTTAATTCTATTGAAAGAGGGGATTTTTGATAATTTGTAATTATTTATGAGTCAATCATAGGGTTGTGTATAATACTCTTATGGCTTTCATCGGTGGGGCGCCGATGTAATATAAAATATAATAAATATGTAAAATATAAAAAATGTAAAATATAATAGATATAGGATTTTTATAATACAGAATTTCCATAATATAAATTATGTAAAGGATTTTCCACATATCAATACAAACTTCCCTTTCCATCATTTGCAAGCCTAGTCTCCAAGTTTTTTTATGTTGGCTTGCACTAATGTATTGGAGTGTGGGCTGGTCATTGGTCATATCATAGTGATCCTTGTAGGCAATACCAGATTGAAACCATTTAAAAAAACCGGTTCCTCTGACTCTCCTAACCTCCTTAACGTGTTATTAAAGTGCATATAATTTGAAGTCCGGTCATAATACCTGTGCTTGTACTGTATTAATAGGAAACTTAGTATATACACTTCGTCACTGATAATACGAGAATTCAGTTATTGTATTACTGCTTAACGTGCAGTCTTCCGGTTTCATTGATGTAAATATTGCAAAAAAATTATTAAAAACATTTTTAGCTGAAAATATTATTTTTGTTCCTCTTTTACCTCCGCTATCACGATGATGATCATTTTAATATTTTTTTTATCTTATTTGTTGAGTATATTTTTTCATCTTTTTATCCTTATTTTCTTTTTTAATCCATCTCTTCTTTCACCTCCTTCTACTTTCTCTTCATAGTTATCGACCTCCTGCGTCTTTCGTGTTTTCTCATCTTCAAATTTCACTTCTCCTTTTTTTTACTTCTTTTTACTAATCTCCTTCATTGATCTTTCTTCTCTCCTGTTTTATATTTATCTATGTCTCTCCTTCTTCGTCTCTGATCATCCTCCTCCTTATTCTCCTCTTTGTTTGAATTTTCCTTAGTTTTTCCCTTCTTCATCCTTTTTCTTCTTCATCTTCTTCTGTTACTATTCTCCTTTTCTTAGTTCTTCCTCTATATGGCTATATATTTCCACAAATCATAGGAATGTCAAAATTCATTTGTTGAATATAACAGTAAATTTGATTTTCAATGTATAATATACAGTAATGGGTCTACCTATGGGTCTATTTTCAAAGAAGTATTTCAAATCCATTTCCACAAAAATAGACACATTGTTGATGAATGAATTAATTATTAAACATAATAGATGTTTAGCATTTGTTTTCAACCAGTCTAACAATTTGCACAATTTCAGTTTCATCAATATATTTAAAGATTGTTTTGAGTTTGGTGCCATTTAAAGTTTTTTCCTGCTTGTACCTTAACTCGAATGTTTTATTCAACTTCAAATTATTCAATAATGAAAAATATCCACTTATTTTCTCTGCAATCAGGTATACTAACTTAGATAATTTTACTTACAATCAATTAATTCTCAATTACTCGTTACTCACAATTTTTTAGTGTATTATGATACAGTTCATCACTCATTCAAGTTAATTCTGTATCAAGTTTGATGATAATTTGATACGGCTGCTATTCTAGTTAACCTAGTAACCCAGCAAGTTAGCTCATGGTTGATTATTATTACTGCTGCTAGTCTGCTGTTTGTATCTCAATTAGTTCTGCTACTAAAACAATGCGGACCTTGTCACCTAATTCTCCTCTTTCTCAGTTCTTGCTTCTCTTTTTCTTCCTCATCTATTTCTTCTACTTCCCTTTCTTGATTTTCAGCATCTCCTTTTCATTTACATTCTTCCCTTTCTTCTGTTTTACTCCTCATTCTTCATCTCCCTTATTTCCATCACTTTCTTCCATATTCATATTTGGCTCAATCTTCTATTTTCTCTTAATCCCCTCCATCTTCCTCTTGTTATTTGCTTCTCTTTCTTCTACCTCTTTTTCTCATTTCTATGTTTCATTTCTCATTTGTCCCTCCTGCTTCTTATTGAAGCAGAATAGCATATATATACATTATACATGAGACAAAACAATCTTAAAGTGTTAAATAATCCTTATTATTATCTATGAAATCTATTTTATATTATTTTTCTCTATCTACTGTCAAGAAAGATTTCTGTATGTTAATATTACAAACGACCCTCCTCACACACAGACTTGTTCTAGGTGAGGAGTACCTATATTTATGTATTGTCTTATCTCTTTCAAATGTATGTACTGTATTTTGTTTTTGAGAATAAATATATTTCAATTCAATTCTCCATTTCCTCCTGATCATCTTACACCTCCCTCTTTTTTAAAGTTTTCTTCTAGATTCTCAATGACTATTGACTTTTCTCCTTTTTTCATCATACTCCTCTTCTCACAGTCTACATTACTTCTCTTATCTTCTTGTTTCTCTTTGTCTTGTATGTTTTTCTTGGTTCCCCTTTTCCTCCCCCCACTTTCCATTCTCATTCCCTAAATTTTCTTCTACAACTTCTTTGTCTTCACTCATCCTTCTTCCTTCATTTTCCTAATATATTAGTCAATTCTCTTTCTTTTTATCTTATTTGTCTTAGACTCTTCCTCCTATGTCTCGTCCTCATCATTTCCCTTCTTTTCCTTCCTGTTCTTACTACATTCCTTCTTCCTCTTCTACTTTTGTATAGAAAAAATCAATTCACTTCATTATTTTCCACTTTCAATCTTCCCCCATACAACTTCTCCTCATTTCCACTTCCTGTTCTTTTCTTCTTGTCCTTGTTCTTTTCCCTTCTCTCAATCCTCTTCTTATCATTATATCATAACCCTCTTTTTCAGTCCTACGTTTTCTACCTTCTTATTTTCTTTTTTCTCTCTTCTTCTCTTTTATCATCATTATCATCATCATCATTATCATCATCATCTTCTTTTATCATCGTCATATTCTTCTCCTCCTCATTCCTTGTTCCTCCTCCTCCTCCTCCTCCTCCTCCTCTCCTCCTCCTCCTCCTCCTTCTCCTCCTCCTCCTCCTCCTCCTCCTCCTCCTCCTCCTCCTCCTCCTTCTTCTTTTACTTCTCTCTCCTCTCCTTCTTCTTTGACTTGTTCTTCTTCTACCTTCTTCTTATTTTCTTTTTTATTCTCTTCTTCTCTTTTATCATTATTATCATCATCTTCTTCTTCTCCTCCTCCTTCTTCTTCTTCTCCTTTCCTCCTCCTTCTTCTTCTTCTTCTTTTATTATCATCATACTCTTCTTCTTCTCCTCCTTCTTCTTCCTCCTCCTCCTCTCCTCCTCCTTCTTCTCTCCTCCTCCTTCTCTCCTCCTCCTCCTTCTCCTTCTTCTTCTTCTTCTTTTCTTCTTCTTCTCACTTCTTTCTTCTTTGACTTCTTCTTCTTTTTCTTTCATTCTTCTTCTTCACTTTCTCCTCCTTTCTCTTCTTCTTGAACTTTTTCTGTTTCTTCTTCTCCCTCTCACTCATTCCTCTTCTCCTCCGTCTCTATTCTCCGATGACGTCATACAATCGCGCCACGCAGTCTGGTAAAGAGTTGAATTTGGGTCGCAGACTTGTTTCTATAATTATTGTTACTGAAGCACATGGCTCTATTGGCGTTGACCGTACATAACCTATCCCATGGCTAATGACTGTACAACTTACTCACTGGTGCTTTTAAAGCCTGCTTGTTCACTGTTTTAGCTTGGAATTTTTCCACTTGATACTTGTTCTGAAGATTGGTGTGAAGAAGAAGAAGAAGAAGATGATGATGATGATGAAGGAGAGAGTGAGTGTGGAAGAGAGAGAGGCGAAGAGGAAAAATAGCGAGGGACGATAATTTATCACTGCTTTTATTTCTTGGAAGCACGGTAACATTATTTGTTCTTAGAACTATATAATAGAACTATAGAATTTATAAGAACTATATAACTACTGAATAAAATGAAGAAAAAATATGTTAGAATATATTACATATATATATATTTTATGTGTATAAAATTTGTCTCTATTGTCATGTCCTGTCACTTTATATATTTTCAGACTGGTGATATTGTGCTATGTTATGTAATCCAATTCACTGTATAAATTGAAACCAACAATGATGTGCCACTCCTTTCATTTCTCGGAAGAAACATCATTCGGTTTTCAGATCTCAGAATCTTGGGTATGAGATTTTCAAGTGTTATATGTAATTAAATTTCCAGTATAGTAGGATTCACTTGAGCCGTATGTAACCTGCACGATCAAATTTTTATCAGATTACATCCATTTTAAAATGACCTAAAGTAAATGAAGTGGTGGCGAGGACCTGCCCACTAGACATGAGCTGTTATAACACAGAAAATCGTGTTATGGATGTTGTTTGAGCAAATGTTTCTGGTTTTGCTAATTAAACATGTATCTCACACAAGTATCTCATACATGTATCCATATGGAAACGTACCTAAGGTACTCCCACATTCACTCTATTTCTGTTATAATAGAATAGAATAAGTTTATTGCTTTCAATGAATATGACATTATAACAACATTTCAATTAATTTACACTTGGATTACAGCTCATATTTACATAAGTTATTTGAGTAGTAAATTTTACTATTCATTATATTTTCATATAGTCTTTTCTGTATCATTTCTTCAATAATAATTGAAGGTTTCTGAAAACTGTTTGAAATAGGGATGATACTAAATTTATCTGCTTATAGCTCATTTGTTTGTTGCAAACTACTAAAAATTTGATGGAATTTCAAGTAGCACACTTTTAAAATGTCTGACATGCTCCAATTATTATGGCTCTGTTTTTAAACACTTTTAAGTTGTGTGTTTGGTACTGACTGAATCTTGGACCAGAAGTGAGATCTATTTTTGATGGACGTTTCTCTCCCCCTCCCCCACTCTTTCTCACTCTTTTCTCCGTTCCCCACAAACTAATGACTTTTTATGGCTCTCATAAAAGTTTAATGACTATTTTTCGTTGTGGAGTGAGAAAAGTCTCTCTTAAAGTTTTGCAAATCTTCGTACTTGTCTTCTAACAGAAGAAGACTACTTTTCTGTGGTTCTAAACAATTCGTTAAGTTGTCAGAGTGAGAGAAAGCTCTCGTAATGTTTGTTGTTGTCTTCTAAATTCGCCATTTTATATCTGACTCAGACGCATCAAGTACTGTACAAGCCAAACAATATTTTTTCAGAGTTTATAGCGATTTGTTTACTGTATTTTTCCAAGCTGCTTATTTTGAGATAGTTGATCGAGTCGACTGTTTGAATGTTTTCTTTCTGTTTAAACATTCAGTCTTATTTGCAAATTGTTTAAAATAAAATAATAATATAATGTAATACGGAGCCTGAGTATTTTATATTCATTCTTCTTTGCAAATGTATGTATTTTATACGCTTCACTCATTTCTCGTATATGGACTACTATGAAATATTTTGAATAAATTTTATTTGGAGTTTAGTCAAATAAAGTTGATAGCATTTTCTTAATGTGTTTCTCCAAGATAATTTATGAGTTGTTAAAGTTACTGCATTCTTCAATGGTGTTGGAAAAAATGAATTCACCATCCAATCACCATCATATATTAGTCGGTCACAAGAACGCCAATTAAATTTAACCACCGTAGTCTGACGTAATTCGACGAAGCCAAAGAACTGAATATCCGATTCAGCCTAGTCAAATGACGTCATTTTACGGTCGTTAAATTAATTGATTTTCTTGCTACTAGCTGTTTTTATTAAATTGTACATGTAGTGAGTGATAAAATGAATGATGCTAATCAACAAATGTTTTTCAAATCTTCAAGATTCAGTATGTACTTGAACAATTTAGTCAAAACTTTTGAGGAAATTGATAGACTTGCCTTATTAATGTGTTTCCAAGCTGCTGCAACAGATCTTCTAACGTTACTTTGCAGATTCTTTTCATTGTGTTAATTTCTGACTTTATCAATTATTTAATCATAAGAACTGAACAATTAACACAAAATGTATGACCGATTTTGTAGTAGTCAAATGAGGCATTAGAGAAAATTTACTAAATAAATAAATCAATTTTTTTTAATAGCGAATAAACATAATAATATACAAAACACTTATAAACAGATTTCATATTATTCATTACATGTAAAGGGCTAGCAGGTAATAAAATTTACTTGAAAATTTAACTTAGATTCACAGTTTCCTGCTGCTGAAATCCAGTTACTAGTTCTGAGAGCTGCGGAATGACATTTATCAACTATTCAACTGAGAGCACGTCCTAAAATATAGATTCCAGATAGGTCAGAGCTTAGAAAACTGAAGTATTTTATCCTAAAGAAAATTACAGTACTTTTGCACTATTGAAAAGTAATGAAATTGCATATTTTAGTAAATACTCCGTTTTGTGTCTAGAATGCTAGCTGGCTCTCTCAATTTTCGTCTAGAATGTACTTCAGATAAGGTATAATAGATGTTCCACATGAATTAAAATCTGTGCTTAACAACTTTTTCTCCTGAAACGTAAAATGTTATATAATTTTGCGTGTTTAACAATTCCCTATTTACAAGTAATAGAAGCTAAATTAAATATCCTTGAGCTGATATTTTCAGCTTCCCTCTATTTGATTTCATCTCCTTCGTCATGAACCGTTTTTAGAGATGTCTCTGAACTAAAAGTACAGTAAAGTATTATTGTGTCAACTGTTGGTTTCTGTGGTTAAAGAAAAATCTCATTTACCTACTAATTTTATCTTTTAGTCCTTAATAAAACTATCATGAACTGTAATTCTCCTATTCTAAATTATTGAACTTGCATTCTTCTCATTTGAAACTTTCCTTCTCCCTTATTCCTCCATCGTATAGTAGTTGACTAGATGGATTCCTTACATATTTCTTCCTACATATATACTATATATCCCTCTCCTCAATCTATCATACATGTAAATAGTTTCAAATGAATTTCTCCTCTGTGATTTGATTACTAAATTATAATCATAGATAATTTGGGATTAGAAGCAGATAAATAAATTAGATCTACTATAACCTGGCCTTCTATGATATAATGAACTAAACACCACGATTGTTCAAACTGTTCTGTTTCTCATTTATTACTTGAAGGAGAACTCATTCTGTAGTCAATTTAATTCGTTGGAAAATAACCATTGCTTCATATCCTTATAGTTACTAGTCGGATAACCATTCTAAGATATGCGTTATCACTAGAAAGTCTCTAAAATCTAGTTCAATCTAATTTAAAGACTGTAGTATATTAGGTGTATTTATATACCACATGTATAATGTATGAAAGCTGGTAGGATAAGGAAGATGTTCCACTATTAGTGATCGAATTTGATATGTCATCAACGGTCATATGAGCGTTTAATAGTGAATCATAAGAAATATACTTTCCTCGTATTTAATTCCAAATAATATGGTTATTCCAGTACATAATTTTTTCATGTCCTTTTGAATAGAACAGTAAATCCTGACATTATTTGATTTCACCACATACCTTGAACCGATTTCAAAGAACACATAATTATCTCTTTAGAGACATCAAGATATCAGATGTAACGTTTACTAAATAAATGGCATTGTTCTATAATACTAGCTCAATAGTCTGGGTGAACAAAAACTATTCCGTTTAAAAAATATTTAAAATGTTTCTTCTGCAGTCGACTCACTTGAATAGATTTCACCGTCAAAGAAACGCTTATAGCAGGATTCTTTTAATTGCTCAAGAAAACCAGCTGAAATTGATTTCACGCTAGTTCACTAATCATAAATCAGCTTCCTTTTATGATTTCCCAGATCTTAAAAGAAACCTCCTGCTATGAACCATTTTAGAGATGTCGCTTAATCCTTAATTTGCATAGTTACATTCAAATATTTGATCATTTATATTTATACCGTAAACGCAAAATTATTAAAATCAGTCAATTAAAAGTAGAATTATTGTAATTAACTACTAAACTTTTAGCTCTTTCAATTTGATGTGAGTATTCGTCAAGTATAATATTAATTGAGATTAGAAATAAATGCTCATCAATCTTCTAATACACAGAATATAGTAGAAGAGGAAATCAATTCCTTTACGTATTAATCCCATGTAAAACTATCAACCGTATGTAACATGTAAATTCAAAGAAGCTGGGGAAATGAGTTGACTTTTTGTGATTTGAAGCTTTCCCCTATAGAGACATATAAAGCTTGTCATCATCATGGGCGAGTAGCATTTTTTTTCCTCTTTTTTATTCTATATAAGAAGGATAGCGGCGGTGAGTCAGGCTTGTGTTTATTGGCTTTGAAAAATTCTGCTGAGAACATTAGTAAATTTCCACCTTTATAATGGAACAACTTTGCTTCAATATTTTACTTGTCATTAGTGATGAAGCTTGGGTTATCAAGCCGATTAGAAAAATTTCTACTCTGAAACTAGCTTAGATTTATTATATCATAAAATAGCGTATATGAAAGCTAGTAGGAAAAGGTGTTTTTCAATCTAATTTAAAGTGAAAAGAATATACATCCAATGGCCACATAAGTTGTTCAATGATTGAAATAAGAGGTTCGTTCACTTTATATACTCTTCCTTGCATTTAATTCAACAAGGTTTTGATAGTTTGGTGATTCAAGGAAACATATATTTTAAAAAGTGAGTCATTTCAAAACATAAGGCTGGGGCGGGTTTTGTATAGTATCTATTCTTGTTATGATATTTTAAAATAGAAAATATTTGTCATTTCACTATATACTAAACCTATTACAGTATAAACAAATAAGCATACTCTCACAGGAGATGGTACACTGTATATCATCATTATGTTCTGTAGACTATCTTGTAAGTTGTGTTTGATAACAAAAACTATTCTGGTATAATCAGCTGTAACATTTTTCTAGACTCAATTACAAGAGATAGCAGATTGCTATAATAATTTCAAACTTGTGTTCATGCTTAAGACTTGTAATGTAGCTTGAACTAGTTCATGAATCAAACAAATTTCGATTCTTTATTATCAGACAATAAACAAAATAATAACAGTCATTAGCTATTTAAATCAATTTAATCCCACTTTATCTGTCATTAATTCTTCGATCAATAATTTTTATTAATTTTAAAATAAACACTGTCCTAACATGACTCATTCTTATTAATTGAATATATAAACACTTCCTAACATGACTCATTCCTGTCTCACAATACTCTCCATATAATTAAATGTTGACTAGTAGATTTGGATGTTAGGCAAAATGCCTTAATTTTGCCCCCTATTCTGCCTTTTTTGGGTGTTAGTACTTTTTTCTATTTCAAGAAGGATACGGCGAGGTAGCTTATTTCATCCTATTTTATATGTCTTGCCTATATGATGGGGAGTAGCATCTTTTTTTAACAATTTTTAATATTTCAAAAAGTATTAGATTACTGAAGCTGATTAGAAAATCCTGCGTACATATAAGAATTTGAACATGAGAAAAAGTTCTGCTGATCTCTAGAGAAGAGTATAATATTACATTTGTGTGAATTCCTAATGCAAAGGCTGTTAAAATGGGTTATCCTTGAGCCCCATGAAACCAGTGGAGCTTTTTGTAGCATGGTAGTCGTATTTATAAACAGAGAAAGGGCATGCATGAGGTGTGCTATAGGCTATTGAGGTACCTTAAAATGAATAAATAATGTTTATTTCAATCCATGAATTAACATATCTTTTGCATTGAGAATTGATTTTGGTGTCTAACGTCAGTTTTAAAAGCAAGATATAAAGCTCATATATTCAATATTAATTGATCATTTTATCGAAAACCCTTTATAGAAATAAGGTATAAACAATACTTACAGTGTGCTTCTAAATATAAGTATGCTTGTTTAGAGGTAACCATTACGTGTGAAAGGTCTTCCCATTCATACTGGAAAGTATATTCTTTTCAGACGGTACAGTATAACACAATTTAGAGTCAAAAACATTATCTAGGATTCACAAGTATTAATACATACAATTCAACCAGTAGAATATAAATCAATTTCCTCAACTTGGAGTTCGTGGCACTGTGTTGTTTGAATTTTCAATCAAACAAACTTTGTATTATTTTTCAGACCATAAAACAAATAATAATACACTATGCCTTTTTTCGATTTTAAATCTAAATTTAATCCTGTTCCTGTTTTAGTGCCTATTTTTGTGTTTTTAGTGCCTTTTGCCTGCCTATAAACACTTCATAAGTGACTCATTCCTGTCCTAAATGACTCTGAACATCAATACTCTAAATTGTTATTAGACTACAAAATCAATTCAATTTTCTCTAATGAATATTCTATGTTTTGTCTTATACTTTGTATTTTCGATTTAAATTCTTATTAATTGTATCCGTAACTCTTCCTGCAATGATTGATTTTTGTCGAAAATTCTTCCTTAATAACTGATTTATTAGACAAAAGAATAATTTTGTATATTCTCTGATCAATCTCAATAATTAAATTCTCTATTTAGTCAATCTCCTTTTCCTGATCGAATTTCTTTATGCAAAGAAAATATTTGGGTGAATTTAATTCAATTTTTATATTTCCTGTGTAAGGAAGTGGATTTGTAGAGTGATTCACATTCTGGTTTAAAAACCCCATAACTTCGGCGACAAGAATCCGTCCTTTCTGTCTTATTGAAAAACTGTAACTCAGGAGTATAAGAATAAACAAATTTTTACTTGAACTAAAATAATTTTACTTCTATTCTCTCTGAGTAGGGCTACGCCCTTATTATTAAACATAATATAGTAAAATACATAAATCGTATATTTGTAAACTAAGAATTTAGCATAGCTTTATTATAATATACTACTACTAAATTCCTTCTTTTTCTTCTCCATCTCCCCCTACTTTTTCTTGTTCTGTTCTTTTCTTCTTACAACTTTGCTTCTTCTTCTTCTTCTTCTTCTTCTTTCCTTCTTCTTCTTCTCTTCTTCTCCTCCTCTTCTTCTTCTTCCTCCTCTTCTTCTTCCCTCTTCACCGTCTTCATCATCATCATAAACATCTTTACCATCATCATCATCATCATCATCATCATCATCATCATCATCATCATCATCTCCTTTCTTCTGTTTTACTTTTACTATAATCATCATCGTCACCTCCACCTTCCCATGCTTTTTTCTCAATAACTTCTTCTTCTCTCTTCCTCCTCTTCTCTCTCTCTCCTCCCCACTCCTCCTCCCTCCTCCCCACTTGCCTCTCTCCTCTCCTTCCATCTATACATTTTAGAGTGAAGCAGTATCCTTTTAACTTGACCAGAAAAACATATGTTTTACTTCGGCCACCAGTACAATATCGAACCTACAAATGATGAATCTCGCAGATTATTGAAAAAGGTCTTTTAAAAGTTATTCTTTGAAAGGTCTTCTTTGAGGTCTTTAAAGACTTTAAAGGTCTTTTAAAAGACTTTAAAGGTCTTTAAGATCTCTTTAAAGCCGTTTGAATTATTGTGTCGAAATCACTGTTTAATTATTACCGAAACAGCAAACATTTTAAGTTCTCGACAAGTTATAAGGATCCTGCTATACAGAATACTTTATGCACCAGACCTGTTCGTACCACGATATGCCTGTAGATAACATAGATATACAGATATTCTAGAGTAGCCTACTACTGTTCGTTCAAAAATTAAACGGTAGGAGTGTCCCGTGTCCCAAATACAGCTCCCATTAGCGTCCGCCAACTTCAACAAAACGCAGTCTTGTCAAAACGGTGGCAATCATTATAAAAAATCGTCTGTACCATTCAAAGTCAACTTCCTCGAATTCAATGTTAACCTTTTTAACCTTTTTGTTGTGGGGGAGCGGGGTTTGTTCAAAGGGGGAGAAGGGTGGAAAATGTTTCAAATGAACTTGTCATGTCTGAATAGTGACCCAGTTTTCCAAGGTTTTCCCAGGAAAATCGCCACCAATGCTAATTTAATTGGCGGGAGATGCTATCGTCCTATTTGCAACCTTTTAACCATCTGATTGTTGGTATTGTACATGCAACAGTAAACCTTGTGTAGCAGGGACATTGTTAATTGAAATTATAGGGAATCATTATTACGGGGAATTCATTCCCCACACCCAGACTTTTTTATTTGTGGGGAATATTCACTGTAAACAGGATATTTTATATTGTACCTGTGTTAATTTTTTTGAATAAAATTTATTTGGATCTGAATTTGACTAGTGGAACTATGTTATGCGCTGGTATCAAAGACACCAGTGTAAGATACTATTCTTACATTTTAAATTAGAATCTAAATTCTAAATAAGAAAAGAAAATAGAATAAAATAGAAAAATCAATAAGTCAGTATTGCTTAGCTGGTGAGTTTGGTATTGTTTTTTAATGAGATGTTTCTTGGGTCAAGTCAGGTTCTAGTTGAAGACTTGATAATATTGTCAAGTCATAAAAGACTTGTTGTTTTACTTGAATCTCTCATTGAAACTTGACATCAATGCTGTCAAATAATGAATGCAGAATTGACAAGAAGCGGAAAATCTCATTCTTTAACACCAGTACTTCTCATTGTATGAGCAACCTGCTAGTCAATTATTGGTATTGTGTTTTCAGTGGGATATATGTGGTGTTGTAAGTCAACTGTAGTTGAAGACTTTTGTTTCACTTGACTAATCTTGATTTGTCTTGCAATACGACGCCAGTCTAATGTAGAAGAGGGTTGAAAAGAAGTTGGAAGTATAGAATTTGCAGCATAGTATTGAAAGGCTGTTTTGCAAAAATCGAGTGGCTCTTGCAAAAACATGCATAAACATACAACCAAACCAACTCGCATCTCACAATCTGTTCTAAACACAGACGATAATGGTTTTGGCATCTATTGCGTCTCTGCTATTTTTACTCCACGCACATTCACTCCCAAACTCTTTCCTCAATTTCTTCTCTTTTTTCTCCTATTTCTGTTTTGTTTTCAATTCTTCCTCTCTATCTTATTCCTCTATAATCCTTTTCATTCTTCTCCTCCTTCTCTACATACAGTCAATCAATCTTGCTTTTTCCCCTTCCTGTCAAATGTGTTGATTTGGTTAGGACTTGATACAAGGAACTGCGAATGAGGAAAAATAGCTGAAGAAAGGAAAAAAGAGAAAATAAGGAGAGTGGTTTCGAATGAGGGAGGAAGATAGATAAAAATACGAGAAAAGGAAGATTTTGGCGAATAATGAGGAAGATGAAAGTGATTGAATTTGAAAATGAATTGAGAATGATCTCAAATTGAAGACATCAAGGATGTATGGGAAGAGAATCAAGAAGAATAAATGAAATGGAAGAGATTGGAATGAGAATTAGATAAAAAGATATTGGGAATATATGAGGAGAAATAGGGAATGTAATCCTGTGGTAATGATGGTATAACTAGACAGGACATTTATTTGCTAGGAGAAAATATATTGCACCTTTTCTTTGTTTTACTTGTTTTGTTTCCTCTTCTACGTCTTATTCTTCTTCTTGTTCTCTTGCTCTTTGTCTTTCCCTTGTTCTACTTGTGTTCTTCTTCTTATTTTGCTCTATTCTTCATCTTCATCTCTCTTCTTTCGTTTTCTCATTTTCCTTTTTTTTCCTTGTTCTCATCCTTCTTCTACTCTTCTTCTTCATCATCACCTTTTTTCCTCTCCTCCTACCACTCCTCTCCCCTTTCTTCTTCTTCTTCTCCTCCTCCTTTCCTCCCTTCTCCCCCTCCTCCTCCTCCTCCTCCTCCTTCTCATCTCCTCTCCCTCCTCTTCTTCTCCTCCCTCCTCTTCTCCTTTCTCCTCTTCGTCCTCTTCTCCTCTTCTGCTCCACCTCCTGTTTTTCTTCTTTCTTCCAACCTCTACTTTTATCTCCTCTCTCCCTTTCTTCTTCTATCGTACCTTTCCATTCTTCTTCTTTCTCTTCCTCTTATCTTCTCCTCTCTCTCTTCCTTCTGCTTCCTCATTTCCTCCTTCTTTCTCCTCTTCCTCTTCTCCTCTCCTCTTCACTTGCCTCATCCTCTTCTCCTCCTCTCCTCCTCCTCTTCTGTGTCCTTCTCCTCCTCCTGCTCCACCTTCTGTTTTCCCTCTTTCTTTCTTCTTTATTACTTCTTTATTCGTCTCGTAAACTCCTCCTCCTCTTCTTCTTCCTCTCCCTCCTCTTCCTCCTCCTCCCCTTCTCTCTCCCACCTCCCTTCCTCTTTCTCTTCTCCTCCTCTCCCTTCTCCTCCTCTTGTCCTCCTCACTTCTTTATCTCTCTTCTCATCCTCCTGCTTCACTTCCTTTTTTCCTCTTTTCTTTCTTCTTCTATATTACTTCTCTATTCGTTGGGCGTCTCATAAACTCTTTGCTTTGTAAAAATCCTCATAAACTCACTGCTAACAGACTTTTATGGAGAGCTCTTTCATTAAAGCTGACCATGAGTTCTAAACACAAAACAGTTCCTATTTTCACAAATCAAGCACGTACGATAATGCACTTGGAGATAATTTGCTTGCAGCTGAGCAATAACTGAATACTCTGTTCTCCCTTCCACAACCGAAATAACTTGGTGTACCTCAAGGCTGACGACGATTGCTGCGCCAGTTCATTTCTATATTCTTTTTGGGCCTACTGTTCGGTATTCATTGGGCTAGGCGTGCACCGGTTGAATAAGACAAGACAAGACAAGATTGGTAACGTTTAGTGCAGTACTGCTACACGCGGTTCAACATGAACCAACACACCGATTGGTCATTGCATCCGGTGTGCGCAGCTATAAGCAGCGTAGTCTGTGAGCTAAACATGTCTTGACAACTTTCGAATATGCCTACCCTAACTATATCTACGTTGAAATCATCTTGAGAGAGAGTTGAAATCTAAGTTGAAAGTAGAACTTGGAATGTTGTGTACAACCAACAGATTTGAAGCTTAAAATTTCGATGAAGCAATTGCTGTTCTGCCTGATTGATTTTTATTGGAAAGAAATCTAATCACATTCATAAAATACCCAACGATTCAACAAAAATAATAAAACAATTACAAATTTATTATAACGATTCAACAAAACCAAAAATACAATTTTAAATTTATTATAACGATTCAACAGAAACAATAAAACAATTTTAAATTTATTATAACGATTCAACAAAAGTAATAAGACAATAATTACAATAAAAACAATAATACACTTTTGATTACAAACGTTTATAGAAAAAATTCTGTAATCATGATTTTTGGAGAGAGAAATTGACAATAAAGCTATAAAGGAGAAAACTAATGTTGAAGGAAAGAATGTTAAATAGTAAATTCTGATAAAACTACAGTGAAAATAGTCGTTATCTCTCATCATCCTCAATGTGGGCATCACCCTCAGAAAAAAACATTGAAAAATGGAATTGAATGGTTGTGATTTTAATAGGGAATAAATGTTATTCATCACTGGAGGAGTTTATTTGTAGATGATCAAATTTTTTAAATTTCATTCAATATTACACGCATGAATTGAACAGCTGACTCATTAGGTACCCTTAGGCTAGGCGTACACCGGTTAGTCAAGACAAGACGAGATTAGTCACGTTTAGTCACAGTACTTCACATAGTTGATTATGAAGCAACACATCGATTAGTCATTGCATCAGTGAGTGCTGCTTCGCGGAAACCCCTATGTGGTTACTATGACAAACTGAAACGTGACTAATCTCGTCTTGCTCTTGTCTTATTGTGATTAGCATCTCTATATGATTGTCTTATTTATAACTTACGGTGTGTACGTGCTGAAAGTCAGCTGTTTAATTCAAGGTTATTCCAATTCTATTGAATGAGATTTGAAGAAGAATTTATAAATTGGTGAAGGTACAAATTTGGGCGTACATTGCTAAATAAGTTCAGTTAGAGATACAGTTAGTTTAGAGATACAGTTCAGTTAGAGATATATGTAGGTTCTTAAGACAAAATAATGGGATATTATTTTAATTATTGAATTATAATTTCGGTACAAGCTCATTATTACCTTGATAATTTCTAGAATTGATGGAACCAGTTTGAAGAATTAAGTAGTGAGCGAGGAGTCAAATTGACATAACCAGTTGAACAACTAACTAAATGAATGGTGTTGGCTTTAGATCCTGTTTATAATACAATTGTGAGAAAATCAGTAATTGGCTAATACATCAGATCGTGAGCATTTACTTTTGAAATGATTCTACAGGTATTCTACCTGTAGATCTACCTGTATTCTTCTAGAAGGTGTTATTTTCCATTTTCCGAGAGATTCATTGCATGAACGATTGACGAATTCACGAGGATGATCTGTAGATTTAACTTGTTTTCCAAGTGCTTTTAATCTGTATTTCAGTATTTCAAAAAGGTGGATTGTCTGATTCATCGCTTCAGAGTATATAAGAAAGATTTTCTTTCATCAATTTTGACAACGTATTTCAATTAAGGAACATTTCTAATGGAATACATGTTTTGAAGTTATGTCTGTCAAGATCTGAGATCAAAATTACTCACTTTTAGCTGATTCATTTCGCACCTGAAAATGAATTATTGTCATTAATTACAGCTTTTCATCAAGTTCAAAGTGTAAAAGAATTCATCTTTTGTAATCTATGATCAATTGTCTTGTTGTTTAGTTGATAATCATTCAATCGTCGTATCTTATATTTTATAGAATATAAAATCTATCTTATATTACATTTATAGAAAAATGTAAAATTAAAACACTCGTATGACTTTTTATTGATGGAGAGTCAATAAAACACTTCATCTCGCATAATATTTCATTAATATTTATTTTATTAATATTTTATTTTTCATTAATATTTTAGTTTCCATCTAGCCTAATATTTGTGACGGTCACCCACTCAAGAGCAGTATATCTAAATATTAACAGCTTCAATAAAATACAAGTCATATCTGTCAAAATTGATATCTGAAATTTATTTTCTTACGTTGCTTGTACAATCGTTAATCAGAATGTGTGATGTTTGGTCTGGTCAGTCATAACAATTAAATTATTGAACATTAAATTTTAATTAAGATAATCGAAATCAGACTTTGAACGACGTTTCTCAGCTAAGAGTTGAGTGTCTTCATATCTTTCCTTATAGCAGGATTCTTTTAAATTGTCAGAAAACAGCTGATTGATGTACGCTCGTTTACTAACGTTAAATCAGCTGTTTTCTGACAAGTTAAAAGAATCCTGCTATAGTTATTATTTAATAATTATTGTTTCTTTCATCATCCTATCTTTAGTCAGTATTCTATTCAGTGTATTTTTTGATCCTCCTCCTTTTTCTTCTTCTTTTTCTACCTCTCTGTCTCTTCTATTCTTCCTTCTTTTTCTACCTCTCTGTCTCTTCTATTCTTCCTTCTTTTTCTACCTCTCTGTCTCTTCTATTCTTCCTTCTCTGTCTACCCTACTGTCGCTTTCAATCTACCTTCTCTGTCTAACTCACATTCACTTTCAATCTTCTCTCTCTGTCACACTCACTGCCACTTGGATTACACCCTCTCCCTCGCACTGACTGAGCGCTGAAAATAAATTTCCCGGCGCCACAGGTTGAGGGGTCAATGACCTCACGAGATTTCCCACACATTTCCCTAATGCACGCCGACTTTTCCCCGACCTGGGGAAAGCGAGAGTGAGTTTTCTCGCTTTGTAAACAGACGGCTTTTCCGAATCGATCGCCAATTTATGTAACAAGTTGCCTGTCATCCGAGGTTTGAATAAGTACTTCAGTGACACCTCTTTTCAAATACTCGTATTGTTTGAATCTTCCTCTATATTTTGGTCAATTTTGTCACACCTGAATTGGTAATGTATTACTAAGCCCCTGCGCCCACTAAGCAACTGTTATCTGATTTCAGTCAGCAACCCAATGTTGTCAGATGACATTTGGCTGTTTTTCGGGTAATCGGGTAATATAACCTATCAGACAAAGTCATCTGATTGCTGACTGAAATCACGAATTGCTGTAAAACAGTTTGAATAAAACTAGTTGTCACTTGTCCTGGTGCTCAAAAACCTCTCACTAGAACCGTTTTTGTCAGAAAGTGTCCGATGTCCGAACGGCTGACTTTTTGATTCAATGTTCGCATTTCAGATGATCGGTCGTTTTATGACAAGGACGGTTCTAGTGAGTAACCAGGTCGGACAACTTCCTATTCAAACTATAATCTGTAATTCTACCGATTTAGCAGTGTAGCGCATAGCGCCGCTTGCTTGCTCAGTACCAAGATTACTAGACTACTCAGATTACTCAGAAATTTATCGCCTTGAGTTATTATAACTTTTCAGTGTCACCCTTTTCATTTTTATTTTTTAAGTTGGTCATTAATTTACTATTTAGTCATTCATCTCTATCTCATCATCATACATCGTACATTCATGTAATTTATAATAGTTTTGCTTTGCTTCTGTGCCGTTGTCTAGTAATCTTGGCTCAGTACTGCATCGTTTGTGAATATTGTATCATTGCAACAGACCTGTTGTATCAGTGTGATTTTCCTCTAGATTTCACATCAAGTCTATCAGTAGTGAAAGCACAGTGGAAAGGAATGCGCCAAAAGTTTTTTAATATTATAATAGATTAGTAATTGCCTCATTTAAACTTCTTACAATGTTCGAATTCAGCCAAGAGTATACGAATTCAACCCCAATTGCAATATTGGCTGCATCGTAGTAGATGATTTTTTATACTGCAGTATTTGATCATTGTTTGAACTATCTATATTATTAATAGGGAACATGTTTCTTGTAATCAGAATTCCTCCGTGGTTTCTCAACCGATTTTTTTTTTGTTAACATCTCATTTGAAAGATCTCATTGAGTAGATGTTTGATAAGGTCTTACATTTCAAAAAAGTTATCTTGGAGATGAGAAATGAACGATCAAAGTTCAATTTTACCATTTTAATATAGGAATGGTGAGAAAATTTTCACATTTCAACTTATTTGATGATCCGCTGTTTTCAAACGAAAATTTCTTTTCCATTCTTCATTTCACCAGTAAGGGCATCTTGTGCAGTGCGAAAAAGAGACATATAGCGAATGAGAACGAGGAGGAGAAGATTAAGAACGAGAAGAAGGAGGAGAAGTATATGGAGAAGAGGGAGAAGAAGAAAAGTGACAGAACGAGAAGAAGAAGAGGCAAGAGAAGATGAAGAGAAGGAAAGAATAGAAGATGGAAAAGAAGACGAGGATGTGAAGAAGAAGAAGAAAAGATTTCAGCGAAGGATGAGAAGAAGAAATGGAAGGAGAAAATGGAAAGAAGAGAAATGAGAAGACCAGGAAAGAAGAAGAGTATAAGAAAAGGAGAAAAAAGTTAGAAGAAGAAAAGGAGAGGAAAGAAAAGGAGAAGAAAGAAAAGGAAAGGAGAAGGAGAAGAAGGAAAAAGAAGAAAAAGGAGAAGAAGAAGATGGAAAAGGAGAAGAAAGAGAAGGTGAAGAAGGTGGAGAAGAAGAACCAGTTGAAGATGGAGAAGAGAGATTGAAAAGATGTAGATGAAGGAGGAGGAGGAGGATTGGAAGCTACGAGTATTTCATGTATTTCAATAGTCGCAGTTTTATGCGACCTGTGATGTCAAGAAACGAATGGATAGACACTAAACTTGAAATTAAATTTCATATGCACCATAGGTAGTGCCATAGCCTCCTCTAATACAGGAGGCTGTATTAGAGGAGGCTATGGTAGTGCGCATGCTATTCTCATTTTGTGTGTCCACCTTCAACCTATTTACAGGACTTCTAAGAAACTCGCCCCAGAAGTCAAAGGTTTCAGGATTCCCCACTCTTAAACTTTCTATTCTTTGAAATTCAGTTTAACACATACTGGCACATAGATTAAATCTGAAATAACACCACACATATCTTACCACCTATCATTTGAAAGGTGTTTTCCATTTTATTTATGGTTCACTTTCATGGAAGTCGTGTTTTAAAATGATTCATGGTTTACATGACATTTCAAAGGTTTTTTCATTTTATTTATGTTTTGTAAGTGAGGTTTAGCGTGTAATTGGTTACGTTCAATTAGAAATTTGTTCTATGCTCTGATAATAATTTTATTTATAAGTTAGGTTGATCAGCCAAATTTTGTGTATCGTGTTGAAAAGTAGATTTTGCTGTAGAAGAAGAAGAAGAAGAAGAAGAAGAAGAAGAAGAAGAAGAAGAAGAAGAAGAAGAAGAAGAAGAAGAAGAAGAAGAAGAAGAAGAAGAAGAAGAAGAAGAAGAAGAAGAAGAAGAAGAAGAAGAAGATGATAAAGAAGAAGAAGAAGAAGAGCAGGAGTAGCAGGAGGAAGAAGAAGATAATTAAGAATATGGTGAAGAAGAAGTAGAATTGGGGAAGAATTTCGCCGAAAAATGTCTAGGTCGATGACCTAAATTTTATACTGTGTACTTCATGTACTTGGCACATGATCCTGTCACAATCTTCTTTCTCTATTCTTGAAAAATATTTAATTTTGAAAACCGTGCTACCTCTGCGGATAGGGAAAGGGGACCTTTTTGGCAAATTGAAATTAGTGCAAAGACCGACCTGTGTTTATCTGATGAGCTCACTGTATTTTTCTGCAAGATTTAAATGTGTCAAGCGGAATTCTTTCGAAAAACTCACTGATTAACTTAGATGTGACTTCAGTTTTTCTATCATATTCGAATAGTTGCCCGAAAATCCAATTTAATTTAACCACTGTAGAATGACGTCATTTTTCAATCAATGTTCGTTGGTTCTCGTTGTATTGGTTCCATCAGATGACATCATTTTACGGCAATTAAATTCAATTGGATTTCCTTGCAACTGGCCAATTGTCTGTTTCTGCTGTTCACTAAAGCGATGTTTTTTGTTCAATTTTGTGGCATTAATTTGTAAAAATATACAATTCTATAACGTTCTCGTGCATCTACGAGTCAATGTATAGAAGAAATTTAAAATTAAATGTTTTAATAATTTGAATTTCTCTGTTTCAGGTATGTACAAAATCTCAGTTTTATATACCATCTATCCCACGAAGAGGTCGCTGTTTTTAAATTAATATACCAGACGTATAGATTACGCTACAAACTTGAAACTCTACAGTTATAAAAATACATATATGTAAAAGAAATACCTCCGAGTTTCATTTGATTGTGATTAATCGAAAAAAAATGGCGGAACAAAAGAATTAGCACACAAAATCTTAGAAAGAAAAAGGTGCATAGCGATTGATGGTCATCAGTTTGAATAAAGGGTTACGAATCAAATCAATTTCTTTTATGGTTTACCACTTTCATGTCTCTCTAATTTATTTTATTTTATTTACTTAATTAACATTGTAAAAATTAGAATTAACTTGAAATGTTTTTGCAAATAGAGCTGCTAAAAAAACGCACAATTATTTTGATGTTCCGCCATTTTGTTGTAAATTATCAGAATAATTTGAAACTCGACACTATTTCTTTTACATAATATATGTATTTATTATAACTGCAGAGTTTCATGTTTGTAGCTTGATCGATACGTATGGTATATTAACTCAAAAATATCGTGGACACCCAGTATTATGGGCTATATCTTTGTCGTGAGTACCAACATTTTGAAAAATTACACAATTTTATTTTTATTTTATCGCTTTCTGTTTGAAAATATCTTGATAAATTGTTCTCTCATTTGCTATTTGTATGATACACTATTTAGATATGATACTCCAAATACACTCAATTCCAGGTATTCAATACATTTGTCAATTTATACGTTTTCGGACTCAAATTTTTAGTACACAATGCCGTGTGTTTCATTCTCGATCCCAGTGCTCAATTTTTAAACTTTTTCCAAAATTTTCTAAAAGAGTCTAATGCCAAAAATGTCAGGATAGGAACGTTTATTCACTTTTAGTCGATGCTATTTAGTAAGAGTGACAGTATGGTACTGTATTACAATAGGAATTTATCCTTTTTAAAAAATTCCACACTTATTTTTTGTAGAATAAATAACAATAATGTTATTTATAATAATACATTATGCCACTTATGTTTTCACTTATCCCCTAGTCAGCTGTTCATTTCAAGGTTATTTTATGGGATGGAAAATTTGTTCCTGTACAAGAAGTGACACAATCAACCTGTCGTGACGTCATAAGACTGTTCTTTTTGAAAGGATGACATTTTTATTTTTAGATTCTCGTGCAAGGGTCATGTCTCAATGTTATTGGTGGGGTTTCACCATCAAAACAACCCCTCCCTCCCACTAAACACGAATAAGCGCTAAGCAGGCTTGTCTGCTAAGTTTAAGTTCAAGTTTATACTTGTGCATGTTATTGTGAAGTTATTTTATGTAGGGGCTTCCGTAGCATCAGGTCGATATGGGGTAGATTGTTTTGAATGGAATATTCCATTGAATAGATACAGTGTAGTAGTTGAAAGGAATTAGTTTGTAGTACTGTAATATGAAGGGTTGAAATTTAATGGAATATTCCTTACTATGGATTTGATTGTATAATCAGATTGTGTAATCAATCTAAATTTATAGAATAGAATTATTCAACTGTATTGCATTATTGAATATGGGAATTTATTCTTCTATTTATTATTCAATGAATAAGGTAAACATATACAAAACTTTGGTTATTTGGAATTCAATTAATTTCAACTACAAATCTGTAACAGTTTAGTAGTTTAAATGATATTCTTACTAATCTGTACTTGTAGGTATCTCTGTACTTGTACGAACTTCCTGTCCGATTATGTGAGGTGAATTATTACGGCCAAATATAATTGAGGCAGTCTGCCAGATATATTTTGAAAAACAAGTGGCAATTCTCTGCTAAATAGTGTAGGAGTTATGCTCTTTGTTTGCAAGTTGACATCTTGAATCCCGAAAATGTTTTGCACACAATTTATCTTCTAAAAAAAAGTAAAGAAACGTAGGAAAATAAAAGCAAAACGTATTCCCACCAAGCTCCACTGAAATGTCATGTGATAGAGATTGATGGCTTTCTCGTTTGGTCTATGTGCTTTATTTTATCTTCTTGCGTGACTTATTTCTATCTTTCTCTTCTGATATTCCATTTTCTATTTGTTCATACATACTTCATTCGTACTTGTTCAAGTTTCTTCCTTGCCTTTCTCTGTCTCTTCTCTCCTAACTTTCAAACTTATCTTCCGCCATTTTGATAAGGATTTATGATTTCTCTTATTTCTCTCCCCCCGGTGTCTTTCTTCTATTTTCATCTTCTAATAAAGGGGTTATCTTCTAAATAGGCGTTTCCTATATTCAAGATTGAATAAAACAAGCTTTGTGTGGAATATTAATTGACGAGATTTTTTTTGTTTGGAAGGACTATCAATACCAATATGTATTATCATTGACTATTAATCTTTGTAGATTTTTTAGATTCATTTCGGTAGACATTTATTTCTCTTCATCGATTATTCTTCTTCTATATGTTTTCTCTTCTAACATCTCAATTTATTTCTATATTGTGATGAGAATTCATGTTTTCCTTCATTCCCATACAATTTATTTTGCAATCTGCTTCTTTATAATTTTATAACCTTCTTTAACTTTCTTCTTGTAAAGTTTCCTTTTTGCCCTTCTCTGAAATTTTCCTTTTTAAGTTCCTCTATGTCTTCTCTCTAAACTCTCACCGTCAATATTTCAATTTCGTTTTCTATTTTGTGTATATTTTTTGTCTTGTGTCCCTCTCTTTTTTGAAACTTATTCCTCTTTATTTTTGTGTAGATGTAGCGTTCTATAATCAGATTCATTTAATTTGACGCTTGGCATTTGGTAGATAGATGGAGAGATATTATTTCTTTGCCATCGTACTCTTCGGTCATCAGCAACGTCAAGAAATAATATCTCTCTATCTATCTATCTAATGCCAAGCGTCAGATTGAATGAATCTGACAATACACAAAAATATTCTTCTCTTACTGTTCCTGTCTCTCCTTTAACAATTCAATATTTTCCTGTTCATTTTGAAAACCTTTTCTTTTATCCATTCCATTCACTCAATCTATTATCCTTCTTTATTTATGTTCTTCATTCTCTCCATCTCTTTTTCTGACTTCTTAATCCATCTTTCTACTTTGTGTTTTATTTTTCGTTTCAATTTCCACATACATATCAATTATTTCTTTCTTGTTTTAAACTGTCGCATCTGTGTTGGCGCTTGCTAGGTTTTTGTTTTCAGTTAGAATGCAACTCAGGGGTGACCTTTTTCTTGTTGAATATATTTTTGGAACTAAGTTATTCTTGTCATGTCAACCACAACGCACGCATCACAATTTTGTGACGCTTTTAGTACGCACTACTTCATGTTTTTGCGTTCTTTTTTACCAATCCCTCGTTTCAATTCACTGGGCTTAGTCGTATTTATGTATGAGAACATACGTACAGAACCGCATAAATTCAGAAACAACCATTTTATGATCGTCTTTGTTGAAGGTAGGTTTACGTGATCTTCCACTGTATAAACAGTTGCAGCAATGCGTCTGGTGTGCATTGCCCTATTTGTTTGTATAGAGTGGAAGATCATATGACCAACCTACCTGCCAGTAACCTACACGTCTACTGGTATCGTGAAACCGCGCCATTACTTTCAAAGGCGTTTGTCAAATGATCAAATTTTTAATCAAATACTATCAAATAGAATAGCCTCAAATTGAACAGCTGAATATTGAGGTACCCACGCACTAGATGTCTACTATTATAAAGCAACAATGCTTGTTTTAGAAAATGAAGACTTACTTTGAAAAAAGAGGAAATATATAGAAAATAAATACTGTATTTCCTGTATTAAAAATACTATGTATACTATGTATTTATTATACTATAGTATTAATATACACTATACTATGTACTATACTATAGTATTATGAATACTGTACTATGTGTACTTTTACCGTATTTTGTTTATATTGACAAATGTAAAACGAACATATTTCGATGAAGAAATGTAAAATCATTCATGTTTTCATGCACTAATGGCCAATTTCGCACGGAATCGCGTGTATTGTATCGTTTCAGCATGAAGTGTGATTTTATGAAGGTCACAATGATCGCTTTCCTGTCCAATTTTAAACGGAGAAGCTGCATCGGCAGTAATAAAAAATTTAGTGCTCGTTAAATGCGTCAGATTCGATGTGTTTCCGCAATTTTATTGCTTATGAAATTTGATTGTGGAAGGAAGTCTAGTTAGGGACTGGTGTGATATAATGCACTAGTATAGCACCATTTTATTACTTTTCTTGTTCCACTTAGTAGATTCTATTGCTTCAGAAAAAAATACAGATAGGCTATTGCAGTTTTGTCTAAAGTTGGGTCTGAATTTTTTAAATTGCTCATGAGGAATTTTATGAATCTAGTTATAGGAGTATTTGAAAGTCTGTAAACAGGAATTCTTCAAACTTACTTCATTTCTTCAAAATCAACTTACTATAAGGCTAGGCGTACACCGGTTAGTCAAGACAAGACAAGATTAGATTAGTCACGTTTAGTCACAGTAATTCACATAGTTGCTTACGAAGCAGCATACACTGATGCAATGACTTATCGGTGTGTGTTGCTTCACAATGAAGTACTGTGGCTAAACGTGACTAATCTCGTCTTGTCTTGTCTTGACTAACCGGTGTACGCCTAGCCTTAGGAATGGTTCAACCTTATATCTAATAACCTTGGGCGATGTGTATGTTAGGTTAGGATTTACCTCATGCAAGATAATACTGTCTGTATGTATTTACTACACATATCTCTGACTGGTAATAATTAACATTTAGTTGAACCACAGACATTCTGTTAACCACATAGGTTAGGTTTCACTGTATGTCAATTACTATTCAGCAATGTGTATGTTAGGTTAGGTTTGGCTGAATGCTAATTACCAGCCAGCAATGTGTATGTTAGGTTAGGTTTGGCCGAATGTTAATTACCAGTCAGCAATGTGTATGTTAGGTTAGGTTTGGCTGAATGGTAATTAGCAGACGGCGGGCGAACTGGTGGTGTGATGAATTCGACTAGATGTCACTGGAGGCTTGAGGCCTTGTATGTTAGCAGTAATTAATTGCAATAATTCATGAGGCCCAGACAACGCATTCGCATGACAGATTTGGGTCAGCGGAGAGTTTTTTAGAGGCTGCTGAACTTGTCTACTGTTTAATATGTGAGTGTAACGAAAGTGTGGGATGCTGAATTGATTTCTGTGTCTAAAATCGATTGTAAAGTTGGGTTAATGTTTTTAGAATTTACTTTAGTTCTCGAGGTCTTTAGTTGGGTGAAATTTGTAAATGAAGGATGCTGAATTGATTGATCCGGTGTCTTAGATGGGGGTACGAAGTTGAATTTTTTGTTTTGAATTATTTATGTAAATTCTATTTGAAGTGTTGAGGAACACAGATGTATTGTAGTGGTATTTCTATGAATAGAAAGACAAGTTTCTAGACAAGTGTCGCATTCTTGTGATTAGATGGATATAAACTTTATTTACCATGAAACAAATATAGCCTACAATTTTAAAGAAAAAATTCACACAATGTTTACAAAGAAAAATGAGTATAAATAAGGCTAGGCGTACACCGGTTAGTCAAGCCAAGATTAGTCACGTTTAGTCATAGTTTCTTATGAAGCAACACACACTGATTAATGACTGATCGGTGTGTGTTGCTTTAAAACTATTAAGTACAGTGACTAAACGTGACTAATCTTGATCTCAACTGGTGTACGACTAGCCTTAGTATTCATAAATATAAATTTATAATCGTTTAGTCACAGCATTACATAGTTATGAAGCAACACACCGATTAATGACCATCGGTGTGTGTTGCTTCATAAAACCGTGATGTACTGTGATCAAATGTGACTAATTTCGTCTTGTCTTAACCGGTGTACCTCAGTATTCATAAATACTACAAATGTATGGCAAACTTACTGCGCAATAACTTTCCGTCCGCCGAGTATCTTTAAACTAGAAATAATTATAACAATAAAAACCTATTTTATGTTGAACCATTTCCTATTCAGTTGTTTTAGAAAAATGAACCAGCTATATTGAAGCCTCATCAGTCATCACAAGTCATCACCCTAAAAGAGCCTCCCTACCAACTCAAATCCTATGCATATTTCTATCATCACTACATGAATTCAATTCATATCTAATTAAAACTCATTGAACGTATCCGCAATTTCGCAACACTAATTAATTTCCAATCGTGTAATTAATTTCGTAATTAAACATGAAGGTGAAGGTAAAGCATACACGTATTCGTGCGATGCTTCTCAAAATGATTCATCACAATAATGCAATTATTATGATGACTATGAAGTGTAGAAGCGGAAATGTCTGTGAAATAATATAGTAGGCCTACTATGTATACTGTATAGAGTAGAAACCGTGGATTGCTATAGTAATACAAGATACGAACCGCTCGCTATATAATATACTGCAGTAGAAGTTATTCTAAATTTACAAGTTTGTTTTCTAGACATGTTTCTATGCCTAGGTTCTCCTCACCTTGTCTGGCAACTATAAACCTGCTATCTCAACACTGTTCTTGACCTCTACCTGGTCTATTACTTGGTAGGAATTTGAATTTATTTTGCCGAATGTTTCTAGGATTGTTTTTATTCTAGTCTGACAACAAAATTCAAGGCGTCTGTGTTTTTGATAGTTGAATTGATCGAGTTTCACTTGAAAACTCACAGCGTTTTGCTGTCACCTGAAAACTGACAATGAATTTCCTCATTTCAGCTTTTTACAATGTTTAAAGTGCGTAGGAATTAGAATAAAGCAACGATTTTGTCAATTTCACTTTATTAGTTTACACTTGAAATACAGGACCTAGGTTTCATGTTATTAACAACACATCATCACCCATAAAAAGGAAACATGTATATCATTCCCTATGTCCACACTTGGTCGATTTTTGTCTGCTTTTCGATTTTCGTCATAGCGCATGCTGTGAAGCACATGACGCATGCGGTGCAGCATTCGTTTTCCCGTCTAATTTCAATAGGATGCGTGAAGCGCAAGACGACTAGCATGTCAAAACGTCTAAATGACGAAAGTCGAAAAGAAATTCGACAAGGTGTGAACATATTATGTATTGCTGCATTGGAAGACTGGAAAAGTGTATGTTCAGTTAGGCTGGCGTACCTGTTAGTCAAGACAAGACAAGACGAGATTAGTTCACGTTTAGTCACAGGATTCATAGTTGCCCGCGAAGCACACACACCGATTAGTCATTGCATCCGGTGTGTTGCTGCTTCATAAGCAACCATGTGAATTACTGTGACTAAAATGTAACTAATCTTGTCTTGTCTTGTCACAGTGTACGTCTCAAGAAAGAATATAGAATAGATTTTAGTTCTATTCTCTCTGGTTCAAGCTTTGTTTCAGATCTTATCATGAGTGCCTTGAACACGAATTTCCTTCGCATTAATTCTGTTATCTGAATTACAATTACCGAGCCCAATAAAATGGTGTGCAGTGTATGTAAATTTCCATGATGCTTTTGCCTCTCATAAATTATTATGATCCGGAAGACAGCTGCAAACTGGTGCTTCAAACATTTAACAATTGAATTAATTCCACTGATAAAAGCACTACTTGGCGAAATCTGTTTTTATGTAAATGATGATAACAATAATTGAACTGATAGCATAAAATTTGCGCGTCTGGTCTTTTTTATTATTTCGCATTATCGTCGTTTGTTTTTGAAGGAGAGTGGTCTCGTTTTTGTGGTATCACAATCACACTGATAGTGATATGAAAAATAGTGCAATGGTTTTTGAATCAGTTTGATTTATATTTGCATTGATTGGCATTTTTTCTTACTGATTGATTTAGAATTAAACTTATTGAAAATTAAATTATTTGGTTTTTACGTATATTGATTGATTTATAAGATCAATATTGACTTGATTTTCATTCTAATTAGTAGGTTTCTGGAATAAGCTTGATTTATAACTACTTTGATTCGATTTTTATTTGTATTCATTGATTACCAAAGTCAGTTTGTTTCAATAAAATTGATTTCACTTTTATGGAAAACACTTTATTCAAATGCTATTGATATTTATTATCATCAGTTCCATTTTGATTTTCATTTTATGATCAATTCCATTTTATGTACTGACTTCATTTGTTTGTATTTGATTTAAAATTCCATGTTTGATATTTTGTCAATGTATTTTGAGAATTATGTGATATTAAAATAGTAGGCCTATTATTAGTGTGTACTTAGTGATGTAAGTGATTTACTTGCATAATTGCTTATAATTTCTTTCTTGAACCCTTGGTGTAACAAATATTGATTAGCCATTCTCTTGGAACAATTCGTGTCCATCCGTCAGATAATTCATTCCCAATTATACTGATGCATATTATCAGTAATATTTCCCTTCAACACGCGATCACAATATTATTATGAGTTTCATTAACATAACAGTTTAATTTAAAATCTGATCATTACTGTTTCAATTTTAAAGTATGCAATATACTCTTATTACTCTACCATGTACTTTAACTTATTTCCGGTTTTGACTTTAAAACACGTTCGTTCATCTAATTTATCCATCAAAATTTATTGGTTTCTACTCCTTCCTAGTTCATTCACATTTTCAGCTATTGACATTCACATTCTTAAATGTATTTACGTTCTCCTATACAGTTATCCGCCTACTTAATCTGAAAAATAATGATTTCAGTTTCATTTTCGATTAATATCTCGGGTCATAAAGTATTGCAAATGTTATAAATGTTTATGTACTCTAATTATACAGTTGTGCATGGGAAACAATTTATTTAGTTCAGTTAATTTATTATTCAGTATTATCATAGTCTGACTACATGCATATCAACCTATTTTATTTGAATCTATGTATTCTATTTCAACCATCTTTATATCAGGATTGAATATATGCATCTCTATCTCAACCCTTTTAACTTACATCAATTAACAGGTTACAGGTTAGTCTCAGTATTCTACATAGTTGTTCGCAGCACACACTATGCAATGACTAATCGGTGTGTTGCTTATAGCAATATTTCTAAACGTGACTAATGTTTGTCTTGTCTTTCCATTTCAGTACATACGAGGGTTATTGAACAGTACATTAACAGGTTACAGGTTACAACTATTATACCTATATCTTCAAGTCTCCTCCCTATTTCACGGGCATTTAAAACTCTTTACTTTACAATATTTACATCATAATGTTTGTAGCTGTGAATTCCATTTGTAGCATGAATTGAATAGTTTGCCGGTTCTTCAAACTCTTTTACTCCTACTATACATACATCATAGTGTTTGTAGCTGTATATTCCATTTGGCTAGCATGAGTTGAATAGTTTAGTTGAGTAAGGTTGTTAAACGATGGCGTATTCGAAGGTGACACTATAGTTCGCTATGAAATAATACGGAAGTAGGGCCTCTACCGTTTGAATATTGCCTTGAAATTTCTATTAAATTCGTTTTACGTGTTTCCTGCGGACTGTCTGTCAGTCAGTGTGTGTGTGTGTAGTGGATTCTTTGAAAACAGCGTAATTCAGAATAGTTTCAATGAAATTCAACGGTATTTGCCGGATGTTTTTCGATTAGTTCCTTCCTCTAATTGCATAACAAAATCGAATTATACATTTAGTGAAAATATAAAAAAAAAGAAAACATTCCAAAAATATTTCTCATTAGGCTAAGCCTGTGTGGCTAATCTATAGAAGTTTATCTTATTCCATGAATTCAAAATAATTGCGTCTTTTGAAAAAGAACCCTCATGATGAATTGTACATAACTAGAACTGATTTCAAAAACATGAGACATTATCTTACTGGAAATACACTGTAATATCAGATGTTATTTTTTTCAAATAAACGGCACTTGTCATCTGAATAAGGCTAGGCGTACACCGGTTAGTCAAGACAAGACGTGATTAGTCATGTTTAGTCACAATAATTCACATAGTTGCTTAGCAGCACTGATTACCAATGCAATGGTTTGTGTGCTTCATAACAACTATGTGAAGTACTGTGACTAAACGTGACTCTTGTCTTGTCTTGACTAACCGGTGTACGCCTAGCCTAAGCAAAAACTATTTTAGATTCAGATGTGGGGGTTTTCATCAAAAGGACAAATGGTGTATTGTTGTAAGTCTTCAAACTACATACTTACTGGAAATAGCTTGAATTTAAAGTTAATAATAATGGAACTTATGTACAGTAATTTGAACTTAGAACTTCTATTATTATAACTTACTCTACTAGTGTTTGCTAGTTAGTTTTTGTTGAGTTTTCACCTATAATTGGAGTCGATGCTGAGGCGATAAGCGCCTGTCTGATAATAATGTCTGATAATCCAAAGGTTCCAAGATCGAAAATCGAATCGAATACAGATCGAATCGAATTATATTCATCTATGACGTCTCTCAATATTTTCCCCAATATTCTCTCAATCTTAACCAATATTTTTTCCTATCTAAGCGAATATTTTTCCAATCTCCACATTCATTCCATGTATTTCCTGATAAAAATTTCAAAACAATCGGAAACATTTGCTCTTAATCCAATCCCCCAGCACGCAAACACACAGATCTCTTGAGAGAACTAAAAACAGAAACTTCGTGTTCTCTCTTGAGAAATTAGGCCTTACTACGTCATCGTTCGTCCATTTTTTCTCTTTAACTTGATGTTCACTCCACTTGCCAATTTCAATGCACGAATGCAAGTCCCTGTTCTGTGCAGTCTATTATTAGACAACTCACTCACTTGAAGTAGATATCGTACTTGCACTCTACTGCACTCGAGTTCAATAAAATCAGCTTTGCTATCACGTGAATAACTATGTTTATGAAAGTATATATAGGTCTACTTTTCATGTAGTAGTTTATAAATGTGCATACTGTAGTTGTTGATGAAATATGCATTGTATATAAACTGTATTTATTTGCGTATAGATCTATTCATGTTTTAAGTGGTTTCATTTCTCAAAGTGTCCCAAAAATTGACTATAGTACCACTACGGTTTTCAATGAACGAAATGAAAAAGAGAATATCCTTACAAAAATGCACAGTAACCGCTGTAAAATTTGACTGAATTATAGGTGGATTTGATTGAATCGAAATATTCTCGTTTCCAAGACAAATCCAAGAAATTACATGGAAAATAACTTTACCTAATCTTGAATTCGACATTAATCCACGTCCCATAGTACCAACCAGGGCCGGAAGAGCAGCTAGTACTCTCCCCGCAGGTACAAGCTAGTTCTACTTTTGCTTACACTAGGATTCATTTAATTTGGCGCTTGGCGGTCTGTAAACAGCTGATGTTACGCAGCTTTGAAACAATACTTAACCTACAAATGCTGAATCTCGCAAATTATTGCAAGATTATTACTTTATTACAAGATTATTATTATTATTAATTTAAAAAGGTCCTCTTAAGACTTTGAAGGTCTTTAAAACTTTAAAAAGTCTTTGGATTATTGTGTCAAAGCTGCGTTACATCAGCTGTTTACTGATCGCCAAGCGTCAAATTAAATGAATCGCAGTGTAGCTTTGTACTACTACCCGGCCCTGGAACCAACTGCAAAACCATAGTGTACATAAGCGATTAGCGTTGTCATAACATTGGGATTTGTCAGCGTTCTGCTAACTGTTGAGTCACATTACAAATGAGGCTATTTTAATTACTGGCCAGGGTTGGATTTGGATAATAGATTGGTTTAATTGGAGGGATCAGAAGTATCATTTTAGATTGTAGCTAATTACAATTCAGGGCTCATGCAATCTTTCTGAGGGTCATTAAGTTTTGGGAGCACGGAAATTTTGGTTACCAGTTTTTGAAACATGGTGGACGTTTGGTAGAACTTTGACCTTTGAATTTACTGGATCGGTCAAGAAATGTACTTTCAATTTTAAACATTTTTCTACATACAGGAATAATATTTCATCTTGTACTTTGTGATCTTCTTCATTTTTTCATACTCCTTATCATCATCTTTTCCTCCTCCATTCTCTTCTTTTTCTTCGTCATCTTCTTATTTTCCTTCATCATCTTCTTATTCTTCTTCTTCATAATCATCTTTTTGGCCTTCTTTGTCTGATCTCCCTCTTCCCCCTTTCTTGCTTGCTTCTTTTTTCATTGAGAATAAGGAATTCTATTTTGGTTCTTCAAAGTAAGGTATTTGTATTTTTGAAAAGTAAATTACAAGTGCATAGGAACAAACATTCATTTTATATCAACTCTGTATACATTGAAAATACATACTACTGTAATATCACAGATATGTCACAAAGAAGTCACAAATTAGACTAAATGGTTGGTGTATGCCAATTAATATATTTGCGTCCACGCTAATACCTTTGGTTGGTCTAGGCTAGTATTGTTATTTATTTTAGCAACTGAAGAATTGTAATTAGAAATAATTAGCAATCGAAGCTGGTATAACAAACTCATCGCTATATGTGATATTTAGCGATGACCAAATGCTTAATATAGATTAGCAAATAAAAAATCATAAGCTGTAAGCTAAGCTAATAATTAGCAAAAATCATAACCAAGCTATACATTTTGTTGGTCTATGTTAGTAGGTCTATTGAAATAATTTTTTTAATTACGAAACGTTAATTAGATGACACTAATGTAAACAGAGACCTGAACATAGGTAATTTCACACTATTCAGCCAACATCAAATAGACATTAGAAGTCAATAGCAAGGTTGCAAGGACCAGCATCCAGCCAACCTAGGTGAGCCTACTGTAGGTCATGCGTTCTAGACAGTAAGGTCAAGTGTCATTCAACAAACCGTCACTGTCATTCTTAATCATTTGTTATTCAAAAACTCTTGATTTTGATCCGTGTTTAATTCATAATTAGGCTGATTGCTACTCGACAATGGAAACATGACGTGCTTAACTAGATAAGTGCAGCTACTTCCCGTTTAAATCGAATTTACTTCCCATTTTTGTTAGCTCAGGTTTGACCTTCCCAATACTACTGTATTCAGTGTCATGTACAATAGATGTGAAGATGTAACCCAATCTATTCCAACCTTGCAAATTTATCTACTTAATTTAGGACACATAAAACAAGCATGGAGCCGCACTTATATTGGGCCACATTTATGAACGTTTCGAAAGTAACACCGTAGACTAACTATAACATTATTTGTTGGTCTATGGTAACACTTACAACCTCAACCAATATTTTTCGAGAATCTAATCAAGTCAGTCCCAACACAGCGAAAAAGAATGCAGTCATTATGGATTTTTAAAAACTATTAATTGACGTACAATCCAGGAGAGATTTCAATAAAATTGTCAAATTTTTGACGTACGGGAGAATATTATCTTATCAAATTTGAGTCTGTACTAACTGGTTGATACATTGCTACTTTTACAAAAGATTTATGAGTCAATATTTTGAAGTAACTAGATTTGATTTATGATTAATATTGATTGTTTATAGTCAAGCTACTGTTTTAGGTTAGAAACCGACAATTACTTGAGACTTATGCCCGATTTCTCAGTCAATAACCATGTGTTTTCAAATGCAAATTTTTTGATTGATTCAATAGTTTATTGTATAACTAAGAAACCTGGCATTAGGTTCGTGTTTGGCATAAATTGACATACGGGGAAATATCATTGGGAAAATTCAGTTATTACGTAAATCCATGTTTAGTAACTTGACATACGGAGGAATGTCATTGGGAAAATTTTAGTTTTCATTAACTGGTTAAGTAACCAGTAACAATTTTATAATAATAAAATTATAGGAGTAACCGAGTAAATAAATAATAATAGGAGTTGGCACGTTGAGTTTGAGTTCAAGTAACGTTCATCATGTCCTAAATCAGAAAACAGAGTCTACATAAAAATACAGATACATCCAGAATCTACATCCAAAAACTATGTTTAAAATTGAATGCAGTGCTGAAGATATCTGCCACAATCTGTCTCCAAGATGGACTGACAAATGGGAGACCACAATTTATTGACAGGCTTCTAAAAGGCAGGATGAAAAATTGACCTTCTCGTTCCTCTTTTTTTTTTACTTTTTTCGAACACAAGTGGAAAGAATAGAAGTCCCCTGGGGCAAGAATGGTCATGGCCATATGTGTCCTTGAACGACTGCTGTGCTGATTTGATTGAGTGGAAAACCTACAGAGTTCGAGAGTGAAATCGGGAACAAGGAGGAGGAGGAGGAGAAGAAGAAGAAAAAGGAAAATATGAAGGAGAGGAATAAGAAGAAGAGCAGTAATAATAAGAAGAAGAGGAGGAAGAAGAAAAATATGAAGAAAAGAGAGGAATAAGAAGAGGAATGAAGAGAAGAAAAGAGAAAAAGGAGGAGGAGAGGAGGAGAATGAAAGATGAAGAAGAGGAATAATAATAATAAGAAGAAGAAGAAGAAGAAATATGAAGAAGAAAAGAAGAAGAAGTAGAAGAGGATAAGAAGAAACAAAATATGAAGAAGAAGAAAGTAATAATAAGTAGAGGAATAAAAGAAGAAGAAGAAGGAGGAGGAGAATGAAAAGATGAAGAAGAGGAATAATAATAAGAAGAAGGGAAAGAAGAAGAAGTAGAAGAAATAGAAGAAAAATAAGAAGAAGAAGAGGATTAGAAGAAACAAAATAAGAAGAAGCGGAAGAAGATGAAGAGGAATAAGGAGAAGGAGAAAAGGAATAGGAGGAGAAGAAGAATGGAAGGAGGAGGGAAAGAAGAAGACGATAAGGAGGATGAGAAGAATGAAGAAGAAGAATGATAGATTGAAGAGTGATAACTGTTGCCATCAGTTCCAAACTGTTGAAACTGAAACATTAGCTGACTGGGCATTATAAATTGAAAGAGCATGAAAATGGTAGAGATGTTGGGTTATACCATGATGAAAAGTGAGAGAAAAAAAAGAACAAAAACAGGTTGAAAAAGTGGGAGAACTAGAACTTGAAGGAGAATAAGAACAAGAGAAGGAGAAGATGAAGAGGAAGAAGAGGATTAAGAAGATTAGAGTAGAAAGAGAAGATGAAGGAGAGGATTGTAAGGATAAGGAGAAGAAAAAGGAGCGGATATAGAAGTAGTAGAAGTAGAAGTTAAAAAAAAAACAAAAAGAGAACCTTAATAAGAAGAACGAACCAGAATAAGACGAACAAAAAGGTGAAGGAGGATCAAAAAGAACAAAAACAAAAAAGGAAACACAAGTAATACATAAGGAAATGGTAGTAAAAGACAAAAAAAGACTAATTAAATGGATTCTAGCTGCTAAAAAGAGTGAATATTTTATATTTTCCCCAAAAAATACTGAAGTTCTCGAGATCGTTGGTATTATTGAAAATTTTGTCAAGAATGAGAAGAAGATATTGGAGAGAATAGATGAAAACGAAGAGTTAGAAGAAGCAGAAGTAGGAATAGAAGAAAAGCAAACATAAATGGAGAAAGCAGCACAAACCCAACAGAAGATTAATAAAAGATATGTCGAAAATATACGAGTGAAAACAAGCTGAAAAGTGAGCAGTATCATAGTCATGGTTTGATGAGTAGGCTTCTAAGAAAAGCAGGAAGGTCAAGTACAGAACAAGATTGAGATGAAATAGAAGTAGAAGAAGATAGAGTAGGAGTTAAAAGAGAGGATGATGTGTTGAAGGGGGAAGTTGGATGAGGTGGAGGAGAAGGAGAATAAGAGAAGGAGACGAATCCTGTAGGAAACAGCAGATGTCTTAGATCTCTTTTTCAGCCACAAAATATCCTTGATTTGTGATTTTTCTGTGTTTTTTCTCGTGTTTGGGATCACTTTCAATGTCATTGTCAGAACTCGTGTTTATCGTCAGTGAATAAGGTGAGAGATAAGTGGAAATACTTTGTGTTTCCGTTATTTTTTGTTGGTGTACTTCGTTGTGATTCAATTAAAGTAGTTGCATAATTTTCGATTTTACCGGAATTTTGTCATTTGGAAAAAAAATGAGTTTATGCCCTGAAAGAAACAAAAATTTGTGAGACATAGTAGGCTATGTAGAATAACAATTTGGAGTTTTACAATAATTATTATAAAGGAATTAGAAAACATCACGATTATTACAAGAGTAGAAAACATAATGATTGATAATCTATATTAATAAAAGAGAGTTGGTGTCTGCACGCTCACTTATAACTCGAGAACAGGCTGAACCGATTTAGATGATTTTGGATTCGTTTGAATTTTTAAAGCACTGGTTAACATAATATGTATTAAAATATAAGAAAATCTCTTTATAATTAATAAATAATTAGTAAATTAATGACCTAACCTATCAAACACGACATCCATTTTGATCCAGTCCAAACAATAATGCTCCTATGAAATCGATGTGTAGTTGAAGATGCTACTATATAGGTCTTCCCAAAGACGTCCGCGGTGGTGTATTGGATAGCGACTCTGCCTTCCACGCAGACCTCTCGGGTTCGATTCTGAGACGGGTGGAATTTTTTTGGCATCTTTCAGCATTGATTAATATTGATTATTATCCACTCGCTTTATAAAAATTAGTTTATTGCAGATTTCTTTCAATTTTCCATCAATAAAGCGAGTGGATATAGGTATTTACTTCGTGACATTTTTTGTGTGGGGGTGATGTGAAGGGGAGACATTTGGGGTGAAGAGGTGGGTGACATGAAGGGGGTTATTTGAGGGTGACATGAAGGGGGTTATTTGAGGGTGACATGAAGGGGGACATTTGGGGGGTGACATTTTGGGGGGGGGGGTTACATGAAGGGGGCCAATTGGAGGAAGAGGGGGGTGAAATTTGGTGGGAAAGAGGGGGTTGACATGAAGGGGGATTTGTGGGGGAATGAAGGGGACATTTTTTGGGGGTGGCATGGAGGGGGAACATTTGTGGGGTGAAGAGGGGAAACATTGGGGAGAGGGTGATACGAAGTTCGCCGGGACAGCTAGTGAACAATAGATTGCTCATTGATGAAATATCAAATTGTTCATTAATGAGAAATCGAAATTTCTTATTAATGATCAATCAAATATAAGTTAAATAAACCTTCAAAGTTGAGAATAGATTGAAAATTTAAAAGCCAAACATATCTGTATCATTAATTAGAAAAATCGAACTGTTGAACAAAAATTGATCATTAATGAACTATCAAACTTAAATGAACAAAGATTGATCATCAACAAGGTTAATGAACAATGAAATTCATAAGTAGTGTATAAACATGATAAATAAAGGTGATTGAGAAGAAAAAGAAATTTGAAGAAGTATTGGACACTCCAGACCCGCTCATTCACTGTAGTTGAAAAATTGTAGTTTAAAAACACGTAGGAAATTACTTGGCTTACAATCTGGTGCCAGTTTCTTAAAATTTAGAAGTCCCGTAATAAAAGAAAAAGGAGGACCCTCACGAGACATGAATAGCAAGGAGTACTATATAATTAATTAATATTATGCCTTATGTAAGCCTGCCTTTTTCTTGTATCACAGGACTTCTATTTTTCATGAAGCAGGCTCCTGATTAAATTAGAAAATACAGTAGTAACAACCATTTAAAATTATGCCAACAATTAAATACATTTCAGAAGGTGTTATGTTGAGGTATAGGTGTTATTAGTTATTTCAAGTAAATAAATTTCAAAAGGTGTTGAAAGACGAAAAAAAAACAAGTTTAACTTCTGACACAGTGTCTGGTTAGTTGTTGTGTTATTTATAATACATAATGAAAACACTTGGATGTAGAGCAGGATTCTTTTTTAATTGTCAGAAAACAGCTGATTGATGTACGCTCGTTTACTGGCGTTAAATCAGCTGTTTTCTGACAAGTTAAAATGATCCTGCTATAGTCAAAAATATCACTGGATTTAGTAGAGAAATTTACAAACATGTTTCGGCATCTTTGTGCCATCTTCAGTGGTATTTTTGACAACAGTACATTCAAGTGTTTTCATTATGTAAGCAAGTTAATCTAGTCGAAAACTCCATAGAAAGTTAACTGAAAAAGGTTGAATTACTCGAAAGCATCTTGTAAGAAATTGGCAACTTACCAACGAAATGATTGACTGTCTGCTAATGCTAATCTGTTCAGGTTAGATCATAGAGCTACTTACAATACATACTCACAATCACCATCTCTATTGTAAAATCGCACTTTTTGTTTGCGTGCCAGAAAGTAATTTACTTTCTGCACCGAGATTTGCATGAATTACAATAAATGAATAACAATATGCGTGTTAATACAGTATCTGTAGGCCTACGTATTAAGTTTGTGTAGGCTTCACGCCTTCAAGATCTCACTACTTGCTTGATGCATATATACATATACCTTTACGTTTTACATAAATATATTATCAATACTTGTCTTGTTGCAATTTATCTATTTGTCATAGATGTGTTACTCAAGTCATGTCATCTATCATACGCCTAGGTAACTGATGAGATAATTAGGCGGGGATTTGAAATGCAAATTGTTGATTTCTCTTTAGTTTATTGTTTTTGATGAACAGGTGATGATTTGAACAGCGACTATTTTACCAAATCTCCAAAAATTCTCCACATAGCATATTATAAGGTCTCATAAAAGGTGACATGAGCGTCAATAATGTGGGAAAACATCAAATAGACTATAAAAATGAATAGGTTTGTACTAAGTGGTCGCTAAATTTTAGAAGTTCAACTCTGAATTCGTTTGCAGCCTTCTTGAAGTGAATAAATAAGAACGCAGTTACTTTTTTAACTATGATTCTGTGATTCTGTAAAACCGTCATGAAAGGATCGTTTACATATTTTAGATACATGTATGAGATACACATTTGAGAAAAGTTAAGTTCATGCAGATACTTTACTTCATTGAGTAGCAAACACCTCACTCAAGTAAAATGTTCAAACAAAATTTTGTTCATTCAGAATTTATTTTTGAATTTAATTTAAATTTTGTTCATTCAAACAAAATTCATGAATCTGTTCATACTTAAATTTTGTTTATTCAAAATTTATGAATTTTAAAATATAAAAATTAAAAATGTTTTAATAAATTGCTGTTATACAAATTGAGTGAGCATATGTCTCTTGATTTGTTGATATCTCATACGTACACTGTATCTGAATGTAAAACGTACCATCACAATGTATTTGTGTGTTCTTTCAACGAATTACGTAAGAAAATGTTTTCTTAAGATCCATCAATTTTGTATGATTTAAGACATGCTCTGATCTCGAAAATTCCCCTTGAAAACCGTGATCAATTTCTCATTTAGTCCCGTCTGTTCTGTGTCTATTTAGACGTTGTCATATTTTTCGATAACTCTTCAGTCTACAAATTCTCGTATAAACCTTCATAAATAACAATTGATATTCAACAGCTGTCTCTATGCAGGTTGTGTTGGAAAGGTCATTGAATTTTAACAATATTGATCGCTCGACAATACTTGAACAGTTGAAACGAACTTGAACAAGCATTGAGCCTTGTTTGTTTTGAGTTTTGTTAACAATGCGAAAAGGTGTACTCAATGGCAAATTCGTTTGTTAGCATAGCCTAGTTGGAGTCTTATGTACTTTATCTTTTTTCTGCAATTTTCATAATGTTCAGTAAAGTTAGTTGCTTGTATCTATAGCATTTTTTTTTCAAATTGGGTTGGGCTTTGTAACCCTTAGCCACCGCGACCGCTATTCGATCTTTTGTGGCATCCCCTCTTTGGCTTATGCCATGTTCCATAATCCAAGGCCAGAGCAGAATTTACTCAGGGCCTTGAAGTCCAGTTCTCTTGCCTCCTCTGGTAGGAGGGTTGCCTTTTCAAAGTCTCCTCCTCATTTGCAAGAGTGCTGGACATTCCAGCAGCAAATGTGCTGCTGATTTCGCTATGGACCCACCCTTCCGAAGCTGTTCAATATCAGATGATTTTGATTCCATTGCGGAATCTTTATAGTGCTTCCTCTGCATGTACCGTTTCCCGGCAGGTTTGAGTCAGCAATAACTCTGAAATCTGTTCCCACGAGTAGCTGGAGACATTCAGTCACTCCTGGGCAGAGCTCCGCGTTCACCCAGGGAAGGCTTCTTGAAACTGGAGGTCGCCTGGTATCCAGAGTTCGCATACTCATGTCAGGCACTCCTGACCATGCAGCCGTCGGCGTATGCTGTTCCACCATATGTTGGCTTGGCTTGCGCAGTTGATGCTTCAGGTGTGTTCTACTTGAACACCCTACTTGCTGGGACGCAACAGGTGTTGGTGCCAACCAGCCTACATCTACCACTTTCATCATCAGGAACCCGGAGGATTGCCACACCCGGACAGAATAAATTCTGCCTCTGCGGGATCTATAGATATTAGTACCATGGTTAGTCAAGACAAGACAAGATTAGTCATTGCATCGGTGTGTGTTGCTTCATAAGCAACTATGTGAATTATTATGACTAAACGTGACTAATATCGTCTTGTCTTGTCTTGACTAACCGGTGTACGCCTAGCCTTATCCTTGATTCTGCTAAAGCAGTATGTATTTTTTTTTAATTTTCAATCTGCTTTTCTCTAGATCTGTTAATTTTTCAAATCAAGTCTCGTAATACAGTACTGTAATTCCAAAATAACCGACTTATAATAATCAATTAGTTACTACCGTGATTCAATTGAAAATCTTAAGACATCTTTAGACAAATGTGTTTGATTTCGTTAGAAAAATATCGAAAAGAAAGTGATAGAAGTGTTGGATTTGAAACGTCAAGGAGACTACAAGATTGTAGCTTGCCAATGAGACAAAGGTTAATTTGTGTTAAACGCGTGAAAAGATTCGCTTATCAAAAGTGCCAAACACTCTAGACCTGACCTAGTCGGTTGCATGCCAAATAACTGGCGACAATTTTTAGTCTCAACATTTCAAGAGAGTGAGGTGTTTGAAAAAATGTACTGCACATTGAAAAAGGCGGGTTACTTTTAAAGCAACAAGTAACAGTAAGGCTAGGCGTACACCGGTTAGTCAAGACACGACAAGACGAGATTAGTCACGTTTAGTCACTCTAGTTTACGTAACACACCGATTAGTCATTGTATCTGTGTGCTGCTTCATAAGCAACTATGCTACTGACTAAACGTGACTAATCGTCTGTCTTGTCTGTACTCTAGCCTAATATGCCACCTTATCAAAACTTATAGGGCTCGTTTACATTACTGCAATTACATGGAACAAGTTGCATAATGTATTATTGTTCTTATTCTAGTGCATAAAAATAGGTGATTTAGATTTAAAAAAATTTGAATCCTCATCTCATTGCCAACCTATTTTTTTTTGTACCACATACTGTTGAAAAAATTTCATCATCATCTCATTGCCAACCTAACGTAATTAGACGGAACACTAATTTTGTATAGCCTAGCAGTCCTAGCTAGTGCTAGTGCATTGTACACCCAATGTTCACAACAGCGAAGACCCCCAACCCGTTCTACTGTACCTACAGATGAATATTTAGCTCAGTGGGTTGCACAGACATCCCTTAAATGAGCTGGTAATCAAAGAAGGTGACAAATCAGGAGACAGCAACATAATAATTAATTAGAATTAGTCTAGTTTGTTGTTGGTCTAATATGCTGGTTCCTAATCCATCACCTTGCTCATTTTAGCTCAAAATATGTATTTTTCAGACCAGGTCATGCCAGCTCAGATTGGCTCATTCAACGGATGTTTCTGCAACCGGCCGTATATACAGCCTACTATATCTGTGAATAACATTATCGACATAATCTTTTCGTTAATGAATGCTAAATTTGTAATTTAAACGCGTTTGGACAAATGTCTGTTGTGCAATTACTTAATTTTAATAACACAAATGAATCAATAAATCAATGGATTCAAGTCAAATTCACATTATAATTTGTACATTCTTGAAACAGTACCGAAAACGCGTTACGAATCGTTTACGTTTAAACATTCATTTATCTCCAATAAAAGTTTTAGAGCCGTATTATAGGCCCGGAAACCGCAGTAGAGCAGAAACAGCCGAAAGTAGGTCAAGTACAGAAATTGCGCGCGCGGGAACCTACCGCATTGGTCTACGCACGCACGCACACACGCAATGCGTGGCTAGTACGCATGCGCAGTGTACACGCTCACCACATTTCGGCACGTGGCCTAGGTTAGGAATAGGATGGTAGGAGCGATCGAATGGGGGAATTTGTGCAGCTTGCAACCAAAAGTGGAAGAGAGCTTCTTTCAAGCAAATGGAGAAGAATGATCGAATGTTTATTACATATTTGTTCTTTCTACTCCCTTCTAAGTATTTTTCTCCTATATTTTCCAGTTTTCTGCTGTTCGTTTGCTTCTTTATGATCCATTCTTCTTTCTCTGCGTTTTCTTCTTCTCATTTTTTCTCTTTTTCTCCTCTTTTGTTGTTCTTCAACTTTCTGGCCACTCTCACATCTAGGTTTTCTTTCTCTTCCTTCCGCTTCTACCTCTCTTTCTTCTTCTTTTTCTCTGATTGCTTCTATATTTCTCTCCCTTTTCTCTTTTGATTCTTCCTCTTATTTTCTCCTTCTATTTCTTGTTCCTCCTCCTCTTCCTCTCCCCCCTCCTCCTCCATCTTCTCCTTCACTCCTGATCCTCCACCACCTCCTTCTACTCCTCCTCCTCATCCTCATCCACCTCCTCTTTTTTGTCTTCGTCTACCTATTTCACCTTCACTTTTCCTATACTACTTCTCCTTTCTCTTCTTTCTTCCAATTATACTTTTTAGCCTGTTTTCTGTCTTATTTCTTCTCTTCTTTTCTGCTTGCTTCTCTCTTCATTTTCCTCCTTCCTCCTCTGTCTATTCTCTATTCTCTTTCTTCTTCTCCGTTTCTCTTTTCCAGTCTTTTCTCCAATTCCCCTTTCGCATTAATTCAGTGATGATGTTGCCCTCCGTTAATTCTTTTCTCTTTTTTTCTTCTCCTTCCAGTCTTGTTCTCCAATTCCCCTTTCGCTTAATTCAGTGATGATGTTGCCCTCCGTTAATTCTTTTTTTTCTTCTATTTTTCCTCTTCTCCTTTCAGTCTTTCTTCTTCAATCCCCACCCCCACTTTAAATTAGTGATAATGTTGCCCTCTGTCATATCCTTTTTCCTCTCTTTCTTCTTCTTTTTCCCTCCACTATTTCTTTCTCCAATTCAACCCTCCCTCACTTCAATTCAGTTTTTCTCTCTTTCTTATTCTCTTTTCCCTCTTCTCCCTCCAGTATTTCTTCTCCAATTCCCCCTCCCTCACTTCAGTTCAGTGGTGATGTTTTCCGTCACCAGAGAGGGGAGCTCGAGCATTGCTGTGTTTGAGCTCTCCCTTGAAAATGGCCGCGTGTCCTTGACCTACTTTGCGTACACGTGTCTGCTAGGCCCGCCATTCGATTACTGGGTCAAGGACTTACCCTAGAACTCTCGCTTTCGCTACTCGCCTCTTCCTTTCCCTTTTATTCTTTCCCCTTTTATTTCACGTTTCTCACCCCTTCAATTTTGATAAACGATCTTATCCTTCCTTATTGACTCGTTAATAGGCATTTACCTTTGGAAAAACATGACAGCAGGCACTCCGCAGTTTAACTAGAGATTAAAGCTAGAACTGTGTGGATGGTATAGCAGGATTATTTTAAATTGTCAGAAAACAGCTGATTGATGTACGCTCGGTTACTGCCGTTGAATCAGCTGTTTTCTGACAAGTTAAAATAATCGTGCTATATTGAATTGAAGAATTTTTGATGTACCTTGAACAATTTAATTGAAGGTTTAACTTTAAAAGGATCACTTTTATTGAAGGGTAAAATGAGTGAAAATTTCTCCATGTTAATCGACAAATACTGTCATTTTAAAGGTAAAAATTGAATTTTTCAGGTTATATAAAAGTTCTTCAGATCTATCTGAACAAATGGTACCGTTTTCATGATTATCGGTTGGAAAATAGCTTCCGAAGGAGTAAACTCGTTTTGACCCTCTTCACCCATGAATCGAAAAATTTACCTCGTTCGTATGAATTCAGAAGGGCTCAGAGATAATAGAAGAAAAATAGTTTTACTTCTACTCTTTACTTCATTTACTTTAATTCTCTCTGGTTTATACTGAAAACTCCAGTATTTTTAGTAAACCAAGAAAGATTCTTTCCCGTTTTTTTTTTAATTCTAATCAAGGGCTCGGAAGTGCTATCAGTCTTCTTCCTTTATTCAAGTTCAAATTAGTTTTTCGCAACGTTCTTCATACACCAGCTCTCTTTTACATAAATTACTTATCAATCTAATAACCTATTATTAAATACGTTTAATTCATAAATTAATTAAATAATTTATTTAATAAAATCAATTACTGCATTTAAAAATCGAATTCTTAATTTAAATTATTGAATAGTACTCTAAACCGTGGCGAAGCGTGTTATACTTATTTGGTCCGGCGATGACCAAATAAGTATACCACGCTTCGCCACTAACTCTAAATATATTTTACATAAATTGAATTGTATACAAATGCAATGTCATAGCAGAGATAATTCATTTGGTGAGACATAACCTGGATTTGGATAATTTTCATAAATTGGAAGATTAGGTTTCAGTCTTTACTACTGTCCTGGCCTGTTGTTAATTCCAAATCTTTTGTAAACCTTCACTGTTCCCTTCTCCCCCTTACTCCTCCATTCTCCACTATTCTCCATTCTTCTTCCCCACTATTTTCCGTTCGTTGAAGGGTTCGTGTTTACTTTCACGGCCGCACTTTTTCTTCTTTCTCGCGTCGTCTTTTCAAGGTCGTCCTTCTCAAATACGAGACTCGCCCTTTCTATTTCAATGCAACTTTCTTAGTAGGCAAATTGGATGATGTCTCAAGGTCGCTAGCGTTATTTGATGTGGAAACTGTCCACTAATAGCCTATCAATTATTCAGGTTTGAACTAGATTCCGTATTTGGATGGGGATGATTTTTGTCTAGCTTTTGGAAGAGCTTGCAAATTGTTGTGTGATGGGGTTTGACCCAGTTTTATTGTTTCGGTGTTTTTATTCGCCCTTAACATGTCAATATCCGTGGATACAGTTGTTTGAAATACAAATTAAGGCGTGAAAGACAAAGGGAATCGATAGTTGAATTATCAAGTATTATTAAACGATTACTGAATTTTACTTCCCTTGCTCAATATAGGACTACAATTGGTAAGGAAAGTATTGATTTTCAAAAAAATGTGGAGGTGCCCAAATTTCAAGTTTTCTGTACGTTTCAAATTTTTCTGAGTACAAAAAAATATTTTTCATTTATTATAGTTCGTTATGAATAGCTTGAGGCTGTAATAGGTCTTTGGCATACAAATTTGTTGACCTTTAATTTGATTATTTTTAAAATTTTCAGTACCTCATTTACTGCTGTTGTTTAGCATAGTTTACAAAATATTATCATAGTATTATCTGATTCGTTTCTGAATTGGAAAAATCTTCATAAATTATCGAATAATGATTTTTTATTGTAAAACTACTTCACTATTATTTCTTCTGTTTATTTCTTCTTGAGAGATTTTCTGTTGAACTAATAAATATTTTTCATTTTACAGGTGAGTCTTGTTTTCAAACTTTCTGCAGATGCGTAAGTAACCACGATGTATCAAATTAATAAACCAAGATAAAATTCACAAAATTTCAAGTATATACTCATGAAGAACGGTATGCAAGAGTCAAGTTCAAAGGTTAAAGCAATATTTATCCACAATTCGAATCAGCCTCCATTTATTTCTGCTTTGAAGTTAGCGTTTAAAAACAGGAAACTAAACATGAGAATTTTCAAGTTATAAATACTAAGTTGTGATACTCATAAATAGTCCACCATAAATTCCTAGCGGGTCTCAATCCTGAAGTAGTTTAAATCAGTTATGTTTCCTAACGGTATTGTTTTTTAAATAGGTTCTAAACCCGTAGTTATGTAAAGAAATCATTACTAAACGAATTCTTCTGCAAAAGTTCCGAGTTGATTCCAAATAAATTGAAGGAGAGTATTCTCCTCTAGATACCTTTGTTGATAACGGAGTAACACAGTAATAGAAAAAGTAAGATTCTATCCTCCTTTTAAATACTAGACACAACTAAAAGTGACACAACTTTTAGACATGAAACACCTGTTCAAAAGCGATACCAATCTATTGAAGAATGTTTCGAAAATTTTTGGAAGTGCTCCAGTTCCGAATTTCAGCCCAATTGAACGAAACAAATACAGAACAAATTTAGCAGAAAGTTTGAATGGGATTTGTTGATGAATAGTTTCGGTTCTCAGTGTTAGGAGCGAGGCCTTTTCAATTTAAACTCTGACACCGTTGAAGCTATTTTGGAATTTGAAATTAATTGGTCAATCCGAAAATAGGGTAGCTGGGTTCTTGTAGGCTGTGGGAAAACTTGTGGAATTATTTCTCTACTCAAAGGAAGGTCAATATAAATTGGTGTCGTTCATCTTATTGGGCTCACTAAATGGATGTTTTGACGGGTCGGTTTTGAAAAAAGTGAAGATAGTTTTTTTATTTTTAATGATATTTTGAAAGTTATATTGCGCAAATGTGTGACACGTTTGCACCTTGGCTATTTGGGAAATATTTTAAGAAAAATGAATCATACTGCCCAATTAAGCTAGAAACGTAAACATACCGTACGTAAACTTTTTATTTCAAATCACAGCTCAGGGTTTAATTGGAATAGATGATCGAATTTTGGGCGTGTACATTATGTATTTTTGCGCAATAATATTTTATAAGTGGTGTATTGCACGAAAGCCAATCAAATATAGTTAATTTGAAGATGCAATTTGATGAAACATTTCATCTTGTACAAATAAAATGCTTATATGCATTCAAAATATCATTAAATGCTTTATGATATTTTGATATCAGAAGAAAAATATAAATTTTTCATTGACATGTCTCAGTGAGGAAGGATGTACGTAGCATTTTCATAAACACAATACTTTCTGTCGATAATATTGCGTCATAGGTCATGGAATAATGTGATTACTCGTCATAAACAATTGTAGTCAGGTTCAAAGATCTCATGTTACGTTCATGATCTATCTAATGACCTGCTGGTTGTTGTGTTTTATGGTATTGTTATTGGAGTTGAAGAGAAAAATTGAATACGCATATCAAAAGTGTTAATAAATGAATGTACAGGATTGGTGAAAATTATGGAAACGGCTTAATATTTCTTATACGGAGGTAATTTCGACGGTAGGTGATATTGAGGATCGTACTTAGATTGAAAATACTACTTTACTGTGACTTCAAAATCTAATCCGCCATCTTGGGTCCGCCATATTGAATCTAACTTCTTCTTTTTTAAATGGTAAGACCACCATGTTATACATGATTTCGATACAGAATTTCAAGAGAAAATGAATGGCGAAAACCGTAGATTGATATGTCAAACGGTTTATAAGATATTTAAATTATTAATCAGACATATTCACATTGTCAGAGTGGGTGAAAAGTATTAGAACGGCTTGATATCTCATAATACAAAGGTAATTTGATGGTAGGGATGATTGAGGATCCTACTCAAATAAAAAATACTACTTCACAGTGACTTTTTTCAAATTTAGTCCGCCATCTTCGATTTGCCATTATTTTTCAAATGTTGAGGTGATGATGCGATTCATGATTTCAATGAGGAATTTTAAGTCACAGTAAAGTAGTATTTTGAATTTAAGTATAATCTCCAATGTCACCCAACGTCAAATTACCTTCGTATAAGAAATATTAAGCCGTTTTCATAATTTTCACCAACCCTGTATATTTCACGAATTGTGGAGTTGACTGAAGGTAGCAAATTATCAATTTATAATTTGTGAGAGTAATAATCTAAAATATATACTCAATCAGATATATTCAAAAATATTTCGTCATGGAAAACAACACAAATTATTTATTTATTGCCACAAGTGTGTAGAAGCTTGCTCAAGTGCCCTGTCCACGTTTTGTGGCAATTTCCAGAGAAGAAACGCTTTTGCTACACCCATGGGGGAAATTTTCGATTTCGAATTTGGGGCGTCAAGCTAGCAACAAGGGAGTTCCTGTTGCCCCTCTCTCAGTTTTGGGGAACACTCTTGGCACCAAATCGATAGTCCCCCCTCCTCGCAGGGATACTTCCCCCCCCCCAATTCCTCCATCCTCCTCGTTTCCGGTACATTTTGAAAGCGTATCAAAGTCTCCCCCTCCTTTTCTTCCTCCAATTCCTACTTCCCTATATTTCTCTTACTCCTTCTTTCTCTTATCCTTCCTTTTCCACCTACTTCATCTTCCTCCTCTTTCTGCCTTCTTCCTATTTTCTCGTTGCTTCAATTTAGTTTCTCGTGAATTTTGGATTTCTATCACGTCGTTCCAAGCCCAACAGCAAATTGGAAGTCTGCTGCTGAATTTCAAACACCTGTACTTGAACTTATACAAGCGTGCTAGTATTTCGTTGTAGCACATACTATGTATATTTAGGTAGTCTGTGGTAGAAGTTTCCAATAGTTATGAATATTTTGGAGCTCTATGAAGTAGTGAATTCAATCGAATTCTGGTTCCTAGTTGTTTTCAACAGTCATTAATGTTTTGGTAACTGGCAACGTATAAACGCAACATTTAAAACTGCCAAAACAAAATGCATGTGTAAAATGATATAAGTTATGGATAATAATATACAAAAACATTAGAAAATTAACTAAAATTGAGGGCCGGTTCATGAGCTCGGGATTTAGCCAAGTCCTAGACTAAAACGGGTGGCTACCGTAGTCTAACGGGTGGCTAACAAACGTTTGTCTCGATAGGTTAGTGGGTTAGCAGCATAGAGAGCCCTTAGTACATAGTTTTGAGGCTAAAGTTCGTCGATGCTACGGTGGCCACCCGTTTTAGTCTAGGACTTGGCTAAATCCCGAGCTCATGAACTGGCCCTAAGTGTCATAACATTATTATCAATAAAATGTTTTTGCACGGCCAACATTGAGAATGTACTTCCTTTTTTGGGGCGAAAAAAATTACAACCTATTTCAGCTTTTTGCCATTTGAAAATTAATAAAATTTCATTCACTTTACATTATTAATATGACTACATCATAGAGGATATCTCATTAAATCTTATCATTATAAAAAACTGCAACACTAATCCTTTTAAAAATTTGTTAAAATTTCATGAACTTTACATTACAGTATTAATATGGCTTCATCATGTAAGGTGACCAGATTTTGTGGTACTCAAAACGGGACGTTCACACAAAGGGGGGGGGGGTTGTGGTACATATAGAGGATATCTCATTCAATCTCATTATAAAAAACTGTAATACTAATGAGGCAATTCATTTTCAGTCCGGGTTCCTTAGCAAAGTCCGGGTGCACTGTATGAATGAAATTGAACCCAAATTGCATTGTTGAAATGAATCGTATTCGTAGTTCAATGAAATAAATGCAGTTCCCTAATTTTTGCAGCTCTTAACTAGTATTTTTATAAATACCTGTTTTTTTCGCTGTGGTGATTCACTCTGTTCGTGTAAAAAAAGTAATGCAAGGGGTTTCGATTTTCGCTAGCCTGCAACACTAAAAGCACAACTCTTTGCTTTTCAGAATATTTCACTTTACAGTTTGAGTTTACACAATCTCTCTGCCAGCTTTGCTAGGGTAGATTGACAGCAACGGTGCGTTTTCCATTTTATTATTAGATGGGAACAAAGCGAGAAATAGAGGCGCAATTTCCTTTGTTCTCTCCGTGTTCCTGGGGGTTGCATTGGGTGGGGGAAACAAGATATGCTAGGGGAACACAACTGCGTATGACGTATCTCATCCCCCTTCCTCTGTCACCAGCGTGACAGAGCCCTTATCATGAGCCTTCCTCTCATTACAACAGCTTTGTATGGTTACATGTTTGTGATACATGTGTATCTCCTTACAAGTCATATTTTTGAATATCAAAAATATATTTTGCATTATCAAATATATTCACATTTCAGGTCAAATAAAAATTGCATCATGATTATAGATGTAAATATCCTTACAAGCCCTATTTTTGCATATTTATTTGTGTGCTGAGTTGTGCTGACAATGATTCATTTCTAATGCATGTGCCTTAGCAAAACGAACCAGCTATAATGGCTGGGTTTCACAATTCTAGTAGACGTTCTACTTACTGGAGGCAGGTTACCAGAAGCCTATCTACTTACCTGTAAACCAGTAACCTGCCTTCAGTAACCAGAACGTCTACTAGAATCGTGAAAACCAGCCAAAACTTCAAGAAATAATAGAGAGACTGAAATACGACTACTTCAATTACTCAGTATCGATAACCCGTAAAGAGAATCCAATCATAGGGAATTACTTAAGGGATCATAGGGAGTGCTTAGGGAGAAATCACCGGGAAGCTGAGCCTGGATCAACATTTCCCTCAGTCAGACACATAAAGGGAGGAAACACGGTGGAAGGGAGGAAGTAATTCAGGGATCAAGGGCGCAGGACTGACCCAGTTACTTCCTATGTGAGGAGGGGGGTGAGGGGGATTATCCTGAACCTTCCCCTACATGCGACGCAAAAAGAGGGTTGCGAATTCCCTTGCTAAATGATGGGGGAAGCCGTCATGTTTTGTGATAGGGAAAGAGACCTATTTCCCCCCTTCCCCCCCCCCCCCACCACAGCCATACTGACCTACCTAGCCGAGTTTCGTCGCAACCGTCTTCTTGGTAACTAAATTATGTAACCAAGTTTCCATTGTGATAATTTTGTAACGACATTGTCTGCGTCGTAAAGGATGTTTATATTTTTTTAAAGTGAGACTTATATTTATCGGGGGTAGTCACTTTATTTTTAGTGAGGTTTGTTCGGAGGCAATTCTTCAGTCGTTTATGAAACATGATCCTAATTACATAAAATATAGTAGATCTTCAATCTCCCTTCATCAATTTTTCAAATTCAATAAATTGAAACTGCAGTGACGGTTCAACCAAAGCAGATAAGATAACAAATTGACATTGTTGCAAACATTGAATATTCACTTCCGTCGAGTTAATCAAATAATAACTTTGATTGAGATTAGTGTGGTCTTCGTTCAAAACATGTCACACTAATCAAAAATAATAAGCTCTCCCTATTAAAATGTCAATAATATGTCACTCTCTGTCACAAACAAGATTGTATAGTGTATTTCTTGGAAATATAGTTATAGTTTGATGGAAAAAAATGTTCGGTCACAGACATATTTGTAATAGATATAATGAGAGTGTAGTGCCGATGGAGATTGTATGTGTCCGGTCATATATAATCAAATCTCTTTCATTTTTTGCAATCCATAGGTCAATTTCTATATAATTGAATGAATAAACAATTATGGAAATCGTTAGAAATTAAAGTGATTTCGTTGAAGCGCCTAATAAGTGATTGTCAGTCAAGGTCCTTGACTCATGGTGTTATCTTCGGTCAATTTGACGCAAAGAAATAGTAAGATTGTTGTGATTGAAAGAAATTGGAAAATTACCCTTTCATTGACAATATTTGTTTGTTACGTAAGTAGATTAGGTTTTCCTGACTGTTTTTTCTTTGGTTCGAGTTAGTGAAGAAAATTTCTAGAATGGTATTAAAGTGCATTCAATTTATTTCAGTTTGTCGTAGATGTGAAATTGACTGAATAAATTCAATTGAAATGACGTGAGTCAACAATAATCTCTTAGTTAAATTCGTACTTACGAATTTCATTATTAGGTTATTGTTTATATTGCTTATTTATTCATTAATAAATAGATAAATCTATTGTTGAATTTGGCATTCTCTTGAAATTATTGGTTAGCTAATGAAAATTTAATTTATTTTGACAAAATTAAAATTTAATTTGACAATCTTGTTTTTCAATTGAAATGTTCTAAATTTCAAAAATGTTTTAAAACAACAAAAGAAATAAGTACAAACAAAATAGATCATAAACATATTATTTTACTATTGTTGAATTTTACAATATCATAAACATGTAAATAACACGAAATTGTTCAGAGCAGTATGAGGAATACCATTGAATATATATCCTTTGGATATAATTATATTCTTAGAATATATATCCTTTGGATATAATTATATTCAAAGGATATATATTATATTCAATGGTTAATAAACAGTCGTTAAGTCACGTCAGACCTGGACCTCAGTCGAAAACTTTAAAACAGTCAGGTTATCACGGAATTATTATTATTATTATTATTATTATTATATTCAATGTAATACACTATCAGCTCTATTCAGTAAGATCTAGTGGTAAATTTATAATACAAATCGTATTGTTATCATATGTGGCTTTATCAATCAATGAATAAATAAATACACATATGAATCTTTAATGGGTATATCAGAATAAGAATCTTAACCTTAATGTAAAATATTTTATGAGCTTTCAATAATATAATAATGTAAAGTAATGTAATAATGTAATTTAATAATGAGGTTAAAATCTAAATGAGGTTTTATGAGTATAAATAAGAGCATTCAAGGACTTGCAGTATTGAAAACTACCCTTTCTATTGTCATTGAAACTAAAAGTTTATCAATCAATCATCATTTATTGTCACAAATATCAATGTAATCGTCATGTTCCAATCGTCATATACTACAATAGTCAGAAGATGCTAGTATGCTATCCTTCACTCTCCCATATGACACATTGGTGGAAAGTTCCATCTCATACCTACCATAACTCCCATCCCTTTAATTTGTCAACTCCTGCTGGTTCAGCTTATATGATCTATGTGTACAATCCCATATTTCATGTCAGTTCCTGCAAACAGCAATTTATCGCATCCAAACAACTCACTTAACTGTCCAAATACAGTTGCTAGGCGTAAAGTTGTTTACTTAGTTGGGTGGTAAGTCATCTCAGTAAAAATGAGTAAATTTCCACCCTTAGCCAATCTTGTCTCATATCACCCTTAAAATCAAGGCCACAGGCGCTATTCTAATTAATTCCAGGCTTGGAGACTAGACAGTTCAGGGCCGCCATATTGGTTTTTCAATGAAATTGATTGTTCTATTTGTTCAGTGGTCTGTGAAGGAAAATTGGTTGATGAAGATGTTGTCTATTCTTCCATTAAAACCTTCCATAAACTTCTATTAGCACTTCGTAACCTTTTATTTGGCACTCCATAGTTCTCCATAAATATTTATTTACTCTCCATGAATTATCATGTAATTTTCCTTCATTGATCATTTCTTATCTAATGCCTTTATTTCATTAGGCTACCCTCCAAAAATTGAATCGAATTGAATAAATCATTATGTTATTCATATTAGATAGTTCCATAAAATTCTCTTAGCACTCCATAGTTTTCCATGAATATTTCATGACATCCCATTAATTATTATTCTGTTTAGTTTATCTATGTATTATTTTGTATCCAAAACCTCTATTTGTATTTAATTCCTAGCTATGAATAATTTTATAACTTCCCATTCTTCATCCATTAGTTTTCCATGAGCACTCCATAATCTCTCATTACACTTTTTATTATTCTGTAACCTTCTTCCATTGATCATTTCGTATCTAATACTGTTCGTATATCATTTCCCTCCATAAACAATTCCATAAATTCCCATTTATTATTGTGTAACCTTCAACTTATCATTCCTTATCAAATCCTTCATTTATTCATAAAAGCCTTTCATTAATTTTTATAGATAGGTTTCCATGAAAATACCGTAAAATTGAATCATTAATGTCAATTTTTTTAAATGTTTAGATTTGAATTAATTTATACAGTAGAATTCTATTTGTTATATTCATACAGTATTCAGTCTGTTATCTTATAGAAAATTATCAAGAAATTACGTCTTGCAAACATGCCTTGAGAAATCAATAAAACCAATTTGAATGAAGCATTGTAATGAAAACTGATATTTTTTTCGTATTGTAATTTCATACAAATTCTTTTAAATTATTTATCTTTCAAATCTCCCATTTGACAATCAAGTCTTGTCTTGATTTGTTTTCAACAAATCATGTCTTCAGAAATCAATAAAGCGAATTCCAATACAGTACTGTAATGCATCATGTTGGAATAGAAACCTATATAGTACTAAAAATAAAATAAAATGAATAAACTAAAAAAATAAATCCTTGAGAATCATCCTTCGTTGGAAAATTCCACTGTTTATAAACATTTAAGCAATACAAAACCAAAATAAATAAATACAGTAGAACTCCAATTATCCGAATTAATTGGGACCGGGACCCATTCGGATAATCAGATATTCGGATAATCGGAGTTGTTTAAAAAAATTGCCATTGGAGAGAAAAAAAGCTACGTTTTGATATTGCACTATTTTTTTTATTGAATTAAATGAAAGAAACATGATATTTTCACATGTTTTAAATATAAATAAAATGAACTTATGTACAAGTTTAGAAATAAAAATCATTGTTTTTTAAACATCTCCGTCAATGTAAGCTTTTTTTGGACAAATTTTTTTCTGAAAGTGATTCGGATAATCGGCGATTCGGATAGTCGGAGTTCGGATAATTGGAGTTCTACTGTAGAAAAAACGTGATACGTTATACCGTTTTACACAGAGAGAATAGAATACTTCATGAATCATTTAGTATATTAGTTGTTTGTGTTGCAGTTCCAAAAGTACCGTAAAGAATTTCAAATCTCAGTTCGAATCGTCCTTCGTTGGAAAGTTCCACTGTTTATAAACATTAAGGCAATACTAAACCAAAAAATAATTTTAAAAAACGTGATATGCAGTTCTATATAGAGAGAATGGAATAAGAATGAATAATTTTACTTCTATTCCCTCTGGTTGTAGATACTTTCGCGACAAAAACAAGTTCTAATAAATATTCTTGAAAAAATATGCCCACTGTACAGAACAGAGCCTGTAGCACAAATGACACTTTTTAGCCTTGTCGCGACATGTGGAGGTCACAGTTTTTTGCTCCTCACTGAAGTCGTAAAATTCCAGCATTTTAATGCGTGTTTGACCTTGGACAAATGTATATGATTCGCCCACATGTGGGCCTGGTTTTGTATTTGATGCAGTCCGAGACATTATCATTTATTCGTTTAGGCTAGGCGTACACCGGTTAGTAAAGACAAGACGAGATTAGTGACGTTTAGTCACAGTACTTTACATTGTTGTTTATGAAGCAACACACACCGATTAGTCATTGCATCAGTGTGTGCTGCTTCATAAGCAACTATGTGAATCACTGTGACTAAACGTGACTAATCTTGTCTTGTCTTGTCTTGACTAACCGGTGTACGCCTAGCCTAATGTGTGAATCCATTTCCCTACAGACGTCTGTTAATCGATTTTTGATTTTATAATTCTTTATTTGTGGTTGAAGTAGAATATTCAATAAGTCTGGTGATTCTTACGCGTTTTAGGAAATTCGTTTGAGGCTCAAATATCATATCAAATTGAAAACACTTGACTTGGAGTACTGACCCAAATATGGGTTATCTTGAAATACATTGAATAAATTCGTAGATGTTAACATAGAGAAAGCATACGCAATTACGCATACTTGCGTGATTACGTATCACGAAATTAAACATTTCACTAAGGAAAATCAATTATTTAGTTTAAAGCATACGATAAAGCGTATGCTTTGTCGTATTTAGAAATAGGTAAAGCATACGCAATTACGCATACTTGCGTATGCTTTCTCTATGATGTTAATTTCTATTCGCGTTGTCTTGAAGTTTGTCACAGAATAAAATAACACTTGTACTGTACTGTTGAACATTGTTGGTATTAGCACATTTATAAAGTACAATCCTTTTTTTATTCTTCTATTTCTTTCTAATAATCATTTAATAATAATCATTATTTATTGGATCAAGCAATACAATCTTATAGGAAAGAAAAAAGCAAGTGTTAACACAAAACTTCTTCTGTTCCAAAATTTAGTCTGATAATCTTTGCATTACATTCCTCAATCTGTGCTTCTATAGTGCGATTCACGTCAAGAAGTCAGCATTGCTTAGATGGGAGTTTGCTATCCTTGTTCAGCACAAGGCAGTTGCTGATGTCTCTATTCAATTCGCACTGTGCATAGTTGCCGCACTGTGCATAGTTGCCGCACTGTGCATTGTTGTCGCGCACAGTCCCAACAAACACGTTTGGTGCAGTTTTCTCTTTCTCTCTCAATGAAACTTGGCATCAATGCTCCTCATATAAACAATGCTGACTTCTTGACGTGAATCGGACTATAGATGCTATTTACAAGTGATTATGAACAGTACTTTCAAGTTATTTAAATAGTAAGCTGTGCTATTCATGTCCAGTGTGTGTCCGGCTTGTTCCCAGTTTACAGAATTTCTATTTTTTTCTTGAAACAGTTCCCAGATTGTTGGATGATTTATATTTTGGATTGTGTGATGACCTTTTATATTTGCAACATGATCTATCTCAATTCAACTACTGAGCTCCGTAGCATTATTGTAGCAGTTCCAACACCTGTTCAAAGAATACGCTAGGATGAACACAGTTGTTAACGTGAAGAGTAGCTACTATGCTCTGATAAAAATTATGAAAAGAACCAGCAAGAATAACATTTGAATTGTAACATGATAGTTGGATGCCACTTGATACAGTTACGTTTATCCACTCTAGTAATTTTTGTACATGTTTACATGGTCTGCTAGTTGAGCTGCCGTGAGTTGAACACGTGAACTATTGGACTTGACTCTTAGGCTAGGCGTACACCGGTTAGTCAAGGCAAGACAAGACGAAATTAGTCACGTTTAGTCACAGTAATTCACATAGTTGCTTATGAAGCGACACACACCGATTAGTCATTGCATCGGTGTGTGCTGCTTCATAAGCAACTATGTAAATTACTGTGACTAAACGTGACTAATCTCGTCTTGTCTTGGCTTGACTAACCGGTGTACGCCTAGCCTTACCTCTCACTTGCCGCGTTCACATGTTTCCATTAGCTTGTGCCAGTCGAAGGTTGCCAGTGCTTGATTATAAAAAGAAAAATACAAATATTTTGTCAAACCACTATTTAGTTACAAATTGAAAAATGAAGTATCAAGTCTCATTTTGTGGCATGGCATATCCTGACACTGCTACAGTAAATCAATATTGTATGTATCTGCTAAAAATTAATTATATTCAGCAGGAATAAATAGATTCAAATTAAAATTTCACAAAGAAATTTCTTCATGTTCAATGGACTTTTGAATGCAAATTTTCAAGTTAATATTGTATGTCTGCTAAAACTTTTATTCAGCAGGAATAAACAAAAAGATTTGAATTAAAATTTCCCAAAAAAGTTGTTATGTCCGATAGATTTTTTTTTGAGGGTGATGCCCACATGGGCTTTAGGCTTGTGCGTGGGTAATGAGAGGGGTGATGATGAGAGATGACGACTGGTTTTAGGCAGTCGTACTTTGAATCTGTTTTTTTTATTGTATGGCTTTTAGTGGTAGGGAGACCCTTACGGGTAGGTTCCACCTCGCCTCATTGCACAATTTTTTGTGTCTGTCACCCATCCATCAATCACCCATTCATCAATCTGGTTTTGAGTGCATACTTTGTGAATCGCAAATAAAATTGTAGAATTTTAAAAAATCTCCTACACATTTAGATGTTTGAGTCACTCGAGTCACATTCCAAGTTTTATAGCTTGAGTGAGAAAGGAACAACTACTGATACCACCCATCAATTAGCACCTGATGAAGTGTGCCAAAAACTGTCAGGAATTAAGAACTTGGAAGCGTATCCTGAGTTTCTAAGTGCGAATAAATTTTTTGTGCGACATGTTGTGTTGTAAAAATAGATGTTAATCACCTAAAGTTCAAGTAGTAGACTAGGGTTATGTTCTAGTGTTGATACTATTGAGTTTGTTGTTGAACGAATTGAGTTTGTTTTTGTTTTTGGATGTCTTGAATTTGAAATAAGTTCATTTATGTTGTATATCTGACACCAGACCTGAGCCAGCCAGGTTATACGGAATTTCGGGCTCTAAATTTTTGTTCAAAATTTCAATATTTTCTTGTATCTTTTGTGTTTTTGTGTCGTGCTTGTGGTTTATGAACGTTTGGACTTTTATGTATCAAAAAGAAATGCTTTCAAAATTCGAAATAATTCTGAAAAGTGGATAAAACTACAACCTAAGTGGAATTAGGTTATCACGGCTAGGTGGAACAACCTTCGGGTCTCCCCACCGACAAAAGCCATACGCTAAATAAATAAATATACGGAATTATTATTATGTTGTATTGTATTCGAATTATTGGTATTGGATCTTGATTTGCTGAGAACTCTATGCCCCAGTTGCACAAAAGTCTGTTAAGTGTTATCTTCAATCAACAATGTTAATTTAATTATCTCGTTACAGCTTTAAACAATATTCGAAGTGTGAAAAAAACCCATTCACTGTGATGCAGTCATATTCATATTGTATAGTGGATGAAATCAGCTTCTTTCACACCAGTGCGGACGTGCAGATCGGACGGAATAATACTTCAAAATACTTCAAATTCAAATTTATTTCACACATACAAAAGAATACAAGATATAAATAATACATAATGAAAGTGTTCTAACTGATGAATTGTATGGGTGTTATCAGATGATTTAGTGTGAATATACCCATTAAGATACTACTTCAGTCATTCCATCCGATCCGGGCCCGGTCCGCACTGATGTGAAAGAAGCCTTAGGCTAGGCGTACACCGGTTTGTCAAGACAAGACAAGACGAGATTAGTCACGTTTAGTCACAGTACTTCACATAGTTGCTTATGAAGCAACACACACCGATTAGTCAGTGTGCTGCTTCATAAGCAACTATGTGAATTACTGTGACTAAACGTGACTAATCTCGTCTTGTCTTGTCTTGACTAACCGGTGTACGCCTAGCCTTATCCACTTTCAACTTTGTAAAAAGCAGTAATGATTTGTGATGGCGATTATTTGACTCTAGAAAACCCTCTGTACAATTTGTTTAGGCTAGTATGATTCCACTTTTCGATGAATTAAATTTTAGTTGTTCTTTTTTTTCTATTTTCATTTATTTTTGTTTTGTTCTCTTTTGTTTTAACTTCTTTACTTGTTGGTGTTGATGAATTTCCATTGTTTCAGTATTGTGGTAAAACCTGTCTAAGACGGAACGCGACCGGGCTGAAAAAACTTTTCCGTTTTAGCAGGTTTTCGGCTTACAAAGGTAATTTTACCTTTATACAAATTCCTTGGGACCAGAAAAACCATTCCGTCTTACACAGGTTTTACTATACTTGTTGTTGCTAGTTTTGATTGAAGTGGTGATATTATTAATGGATTCAATTAATTTTAATTTTTGTTTGATTTGCAGTGGTCTATTGTGACTATGCGGCATCGGGGCGGGCGTTACAATTCGTTGAGGATTATATAATTAAAGAAGTACTGCCCGTCTATGGCAACACACACACCACGACTAGTATCACGTCAATGCAGTCCACGCTACTGAGGTGAGACAAATCTCTACTTTTTTCTCTCTTCTTCTTCTTCTTCTTTCTTCTTCCTTCTTCTTCTTCTTCTCCTTCTTCTTCTTCTTCTTCTTCTTCTTCCTTCTTCTCTCTTCTTCTCTCTTCTTCTTCTTCTTCTTCTTCTCTCTTCTTCCTCTTCTCTCTTCTTCCTCTTCCTCTTCTTCCTTCCTTCTTCTCTCTCTTCTTCTTCTTCTTCCTCCTCCTCCTCCTCTCTTCTTCCTTCTTCTTCTTTCTTCTCCTCCTCTCTCTCCTCTTCTTCTTCTTCTCTTCTCTCTTCTCCTCCTCCTTCTCCTCCTCTCTCCTCCTCCTCCTCCTCCTCCTCCTCTCTCCTTCTCCTCCTCCTCTTCCTCCTCCTCCTTCCTCTCTCTTCTTCCTTTCTTCTTCTTCTTCCTCTTCTTCTTCTTCTTCTTCCTCTTCTTCTTCTTCTTATTCTTCCTCTTCTTCTCCTTCTTCCGTTTCCTCTTCTTCTTCTTCTTCTTCCTCCTCCTTCTTCTTCTTCCTCTTCTTCTTCTTCCTCCTTCTTCTCCTCTTCTTCTTCTCTTCTTCTTCTTCTTCTCTTTCTTCTTCTTCTCTTCTCTTCCAGTTTGCAACGTCCTTGACTCTTTATCTTCTGCTTCTCTTCTTCCACATCCATCTTTTCTTTGTCTGTCGTCTTATTCCTCGCCAGTGTTCTTCTTCTCATCTTCCTCTAACACCTTTTCTACTTCTTCTTTCCTCTACCTCTTCTTTTTTTTTCTGCGCCTTCTCATCCTTTCTTTCCTTCTTCTTCCTTTTCTACTTTCCCTACATTTTATCTGCTATCTTCTTTTTTAGTCCATTCTTTATTCCTCATTCTCTCTTTCTTTATCTTCTGCTTCTCCTCTTCCAAATCCACTTCTTGGTTTTCTCTTCATTATCATCGTCATCATCATCTCTTCAGTCTATTCTCCTGTTGTCTTCTTCTCCTTCTTCCTAGTCAGTATCCACCCTCCATTGTCTCTTCTTTGAAGTTGTTCTCCTTGTTTTTCTTTGTTTTTTTTTCTGAGGATGATGCCCACATGAGCTCTAGGCTTGTGCGTGGGTAATGAGTGGGGGTGATGATGAGATATGACGACTACTTTTTAGGCAGTCGGGACCGACGGTTTAACGTTCTTCTCCTTATCCTCCTACTCTTCCTACTCTTCCTCATTCGCCACTAGTATCCTTTTTCTTTCATTCTCCTCATATCTGTCTGGTAATCTCCTCAAACTTCCAATTCTTTAGTCGCTTTCTTCATGCCCGGCTTTTCAGCCGTTCAATAAACTTATTGAATCAATAACTTTTTTTGCATTTGAAAACACATGGTTATTGATTCAATAATTCTATTGGATCCATAAACTGTCTATTGAGCGATTGAAAAACCGGGCATTAACCTTTTATCTTCTATTTATTTTTTGTCTCCTTCTTCTCTTCATCTACAACTTCTCTATCACCTTTATCTCTTCGTTCTATTCTCGATTTTCACCCTGCAAGACTTTTTTTGTCGTCCGTTCCTTCATCTTCTATTTTCGTTTCCTCCTTTTTCTCCTTCTCCTTTTTCTCCTCCTTTCTCCTCCTTCTCCTCCTCCCACTCTTCCTCCTCCTCCTCCTCCTCCTCCTCCTTCTCCTCCTTCTCCTCCTCCTCCTCCCTCTCCTCCTCCTGCTTCTCCTCCTCCTCCTCCTCCTCCTCCTCCTCCCTCTCCTCCTCCCACTCTTCCTCAACCTCCTCCTCCCCTTCTCCCTCCTCCTCCTCCTCCTCCTCCTCCTCTTCCTCCTCCTCCTCATTTTTCTTCATCTCCCTCATTCCCTATCTTTCTCCACCCCCTTCCAAAGATTCATGTCTCCTCTTCTTTTATTGTCGTTGTCTTTTTCCAATTTTCTCCTTGTGATCTCTTTTATCTTCCAAAATCACCATCTTCTTTTCCCTCTCTTCTAGTTTTCACCATACTTCTTTTTAAGTCTTCTTTTTGTTCCTTCTTTAACCTCTTCCTATTTCACCTCTTCTTCCTTCTGCTCTTGAGTGTGAATTGCGTCTCATAAATTTTAAAATCATCCACTTGAGAAGGTGCAGTGAAGTGGTCCTACTTTATTCTGCTGCCTGTGCCTTTATTACTTTCTTTTGCAGCAGTTTCTTTCTTTTGATCTTGTTTTCTGCGCCTTGAAATCTGGAGTCTTATCGAGCAAGGATTTCATGTATTATGAAATAAATTGGACTGTATTGTGAGTTCACTGCAATTGAAGCTTTGTATTTTTGAATCGCAATTATGTTCCAACATGTGTGAGTGTAGGACTTGAAAGGATCTAAATTCTTGGGTGGGTTTCGTTACTGCGGCGCAGCGAGTTGGACCAGCGTTGCCAGATGCAATTGATGAGAAATCCCCACTATAAATTGTTAGGATTTTTCATCTATAACATCTGGCAACGCTGGTTCGGGCTCCGCTGCGGCACTTTGTCGCAGTAACGAAAACCCAAGATTACTAGACAAAAGGTTCAACCATCGCCTATGCTATTTCTGTCCACAAGCCGTTGGAGTGGGGGGACTGCATCGATGACGTACGCTGAATCACAACTTCAGTCCAAATGCCCCAGTCCAGCATGTTCTCAGTGCAAATTATGATTGCTATTCATCAGTTTATGATTGCAATTCATCGGTTTTATCGAGAAGAAGAAGAAGAAGCCCTAGAATATGTTGCAGGATATTTTTATTTTATAAAGAGACTTTTTTTCATTTTTATTTTTATTCATAAAGAGACTGATGCCCAGTTCAAAGAATCTATGTACTTCAACAGTGATTGGATTGAATCTCTGAGTAGAAGGGGGTTTAACATGTCCTACTGATGAATTTTCGAGAATAATACATCAAGCGAATGACATATTCATGAGGATTCATGGGAATACAGTTTCAAACAACAGTAGGATGATTAAAGCTATTTAAAAATTCTAAAGATAACATTCCCCAAGTGAATGACAGAAGAAATTTGCTACGAGAAAATTAAATTAGACTTAATCACATGAATGAGAAACAAAGAATGGAAAGTGAAGAACGAAGAAACAAGAGAAAAAATTCAGTTTTCTAATTCATCAAAGCTTTAAATATAAATATGCAGACTTTTTTCAGATGTAGTTATGTAAATGATGAACACATTATTATTTCACGTAGGTGTAGATATCATGCTACTATCTTTTGTGCTACCGAAATCGAGTACCAGTGATCGAAATCATCGAAGTCAAATATAATTTTACTTCTACTTAACTACTTTGTAAGTTATCAGAGTGAAATAATTCCTGTGCAACACAAAATTGAAGTGAATCAACTGACACATGCTGCCTTCCGATTGTCAGACCATCTTATTATTACGGTAGTTTAATAATAATTGTATTTATTAGACTTAATTCACTGTGGATTAATTAATCATGAAATCATTATTTAATCATTCATATTATGATTAATCATCAATGCTTACTTCTTCGTTCTTTGTGAGTACCGTATATGATAAGGGTACTTTGAGTTAATTATGACCATGTATAGTAGCAAATCGATGGTTTGCCTTTAGTGGTTTCGCCTACGTTCCGCCGACAATATCAGGAGAACGGCTGGTCGTAGAGAAAAAATGTTCAAATGAAAAATGAAATTCATCTTTTTATCTACAACTTTCCCGCTTACAAAACTTGCCTACCATAAAAATGTAAAAATTCCTCGCTTACTAACTTTTTCATGTCACGTTTTCAGATGTGTGAAAATCTGTTTACTTTTTCTTCTCATAGGAGTTGAATAAACTTGAAATCGATATATTTAATTACACCATTAGAATCAGTGATTCATTCGCTTCAAGTACTGTGAATTTGAAAATTCTAACTCAATTCTAAGAGGGTTAAACGACGATTTATTCAAAGCAGAGTTGAGTGAACGGTCAAGTCAAGTCAAGTTACTGTCTAGATTTTGTGATTCAAGTGACGTCACGCTGTTCCCCCTCCACTTTGCGTCTTATACCAACGATGGCTTAACCTTTTGTCTAGTAATCTTGACGGAAACCCACCTTAAGTCTAAGTAACTTATTACATGTTACTTACTTGTAAGTCTGAGATTGTTTTGGGGTTATGAATAAAGATTATTGAATTGTTTCATTGTATTTTTTAATAAAAATATCAATTAAAGTTTGTGGATAATTTGATCCGTCACCACTTCCAATTCAAAACGAAAAAAGATATTCAATGTTCCTATTCTCAATAATAAAAAATCATTATATATTTGTTTTTTCAAGCTGATAATCAATCAATAAATTTTTGTTCTTCCAAAAATATTCACATTTAAAATAAAATTGGACAAAGAGAAAAAAATTAACAGTACAGAAAAAATATTTAATAAAAATACAGATGAAAAGTATGAAAGACCAAAATCTCCCAAAGACCTTACTGTCTGAGCGTGAGATTTTATATAATTACACTTTTGCTTTCCAATAAAAGTAAGTCCATTAATAAACATTATATAACATCTGAAGCTACACTACAACTGAAAACTAAAACAAACACATGAAAAATCATATAAAAATTAACATGAAATTTATTAATCATCTAAAAAAAATATGGACAAACTATTATCACAATGAATCGGAATAAATTTTGTAATTAGATTGTGTTAATTAAAGTGTGTTTAGATTAAAAACATTCTATATAACTATTATAATCATGATTATTACCATCTTCAATCTTTCATTTGTCAAACACGTCCAAATGTTGGCTATTTATAGCAGGATTCTTTTAAATTGTCATGAAACAGCTGATTGATTGATGTACGCTCGTTTACTAACTTCAAATCAGCTGTTTTCTGACAAGTTAAAATAATCCTGCTATAGTTCCCTATGTTTTATGCTTTGCGGGACTCTATTCTAACTTAGTGTTATTCTACTATCTCGTTGTAATCCTGTATATCCCTACGCTATTCATCTCAATTCTGCCAATGTTTCACTCTATCATAACTTGTTGATTTGAGTCATTTGTTTGTTTTATTGTGCAGACACGAGGCGCGTGACATAATCCGCAACGCCGTGCACGCGTGTGAGGACGACGTGGTGATATTCGCCGGTCACGGATGCACGGCCGCCGTGCACAAGCTCATTCATTCGCTGGCACTGGTCGAGCCGCCGGTCGTGTTCGTAGGACCCTGCGAACACCATTCCAACCTGCTGCCCTGGAGGGAGATACAGGCTAAGGTAGGGCTGCATTGAAATTGAATTGCTCTTTTTTCTCAAATAGATCCAATCTGTGTCTTTCTGTAACAGCCTAAAATTTAGAAATACAGAATCTAGTGGAACGGTCGTTCCACCACCCGTCCCCCCCCCGCGACACGCATGAAAGACCGGGCCCACTATATATTCTCTAACAAACTTCCCTTTGATGTTCGCATGCCGCCATCTCAATTTACGCGGAAGGTAGTGAAAATTTTAAAATGTTGTAATGACATTATTTTCTTAGATTTTTGAGCGCTTTCATTTAAGATCAGAACGAACTTTCTACGATATAAATTCGCAAAGATACTATATACGGGTATTTTGTCATTTTACTAATTTTGGGATTTTTCAATTTATTTCAACTTCGAGCACTTGATGTGAAAAATCTGTAATGAGTTGAGATTTCGGACTACCAAAAGCGATTGAAGACATGTTTAAACTATTTACATTTTAAATTTCAAATCATTTAATGCCCGATTAAGCTCTGTAGCTCTGTCCGAATAAAAATTAAAGTTGCAATTTGAAGTTAGAATTTGAAGCTTTTTATCGAATGTAAACAGGGCCACCAAGGAACATGGCCTAGACACTCGAAATGTGACGTCACGGCTAAGAGGCCTACCACTCCACTATACTGTTCATAAACAGCCACTGATCACAACCAAGTTTGAATATTTAAATTTGTATTATTTAAAAATAAATAAATGGACCTACTTACCCACCAAAAGGTAATTGTGCAGTTGAAATAAACTCGAGACGAGAAAAACCAAACACGAATTCCAATTTTAATGCAGGGATGAGTTGTAAACATGAGTTGTTATGGACACGATGTGATGACGTCAGCTGCACGTTTAAATTCAGTGTCTAGCTAGACCATGTTCCTAGGTGGCCCTGATGTAAATGTCGCGATCCTAGCGGTTAAAAACTAAAAGTTTCACACTGTTGCCACCGCCAAATTCGACCTTTTCAATAATAGCCCAGTAAAATTGTCATCAAAAATAGGGTCTACCTTGTATGAAATGGGATAGTCGGTTTTTTTTTAGTAATGTTTATTGTAGTCCTGGGATGCTAAATCCAAGTTTTAGACCTAGGCAAACTACCGGTTAATCCCCCAAAATCGTACACAATGGCGGAACTTTGCACTTTTTTCCTGTTTGCCTAATTTTCACCCTGATGAATCTGTTTTTCATAGAGGACCTTGTGCATATTTCTTGAATTATATCAAATTACATTCAATTTGAGACCAAATTTATCATTGTATGCCCAACCGTTTGCGAGATACAGCTCTTTAAAGTTCATAAAATTAACGAGAATTTACCCTTTTTTTCAATTTTCGCAATTTTGACCCTGAAGAATCACTTTTTCATATAGGACATTCAACATAGGGTTGAAAGTAAATTTAAATACCTACAATTTGATACCTGATTGGTTATTGTAGGCCCAACCGTTTGCGAAATACAGCTCTTCAAAGTTCATCAAATTATCGTAATTTTTCACTTGTTTTTACATTTGGTCAATTTTGACCGTGAAGCATCACTTTTTCGAATGTGACTTTCAGCAAAGTTTTGAAAGATAATTTAAGAATCTACAATTTGAGACCAAATAGATTATTGTAGACCCAATAGTTTGCGAGATGTAGGCCTTCAAAGTTTATCAAATTGTTGATTTTTTCCACTTTTTCTACATTTCTTCAATATTATGCCGTCTGAAGAATCATTTTTTCATAAAGAACATTCAACATAATTTTGGAAGCTGATTCAATTACCTACAATTTGAGACCAAATTTGTTATTGTAGGCTCAACCGTTTGCGAAATACAGCTCTTCAAAGTTCATTGAATTATCGTAATTTTTCATTTGTTTTTTGAATTTTGACCGTGAAGTATCACTTTCTCATATATGACATCCAACATATTTCTCAAAGTATATTAAAATACCTACAATTTGAGAATTAATTGGTCATTGAGGGCCTAATAGTTTGGAAGATATAGGCCTTCAAGTAGATTAGTAGAAGTCTATTCACATTTAAAATTTCAAATCATTCAATGTCCGATTAAAAGCTCTGTAGCTCTGCCCGAATAATAATTAAAGTTGCAATATTTGGAATTTGAAGTTTTAAAGAATGTAAATGTCGCGTCAATTCAACAATTTTAGCAATTAAAAGAAATAAAACTCTGACAGGAAATAGAAAAATTGAATCGTTCATTTTAGAATCATTAATGGGGAAAATTTGAGAATTTTGTTCCTGGAATGTATAATAATGGTATTGGGCAAATTTTTACAAGGATTTCATTTTTCGATTACAAAATATTTTTTTCATCAAAAGTGGTCATGTGACCTATCGTAATGGGTTAAAATTTAAATCTAAATTCAAAATCTCAATCTTATTTAACAAACTTTGTGGATAACTGCTTATACATGAATTAATGTTGCTATAATGATATGTCGTTAAAGTCTGGATAGTAAATGATAACGTGTGATGCAACAGACACAGTCACAACGTCTTGTTTGTTCATTCAGTATTAACCATAACTGGCTCACTTATAGCTAGAATAATTTTGTAGCACCCAAATAGTGAGGATAAAATATCTTTTATCAAATAACATGGCATTTCACTGTTTAAAAAAAATTAACTCTCTCCCCATCTCTATAACAAGAAGGTAATTAAAAAAAAAACTGATATCCTCTCAAAAAATTCTCCAAAAAAGAATTCGTCACCCGTCCCCTACCCCCGACCCTATTGAAAACTGCTGGTGTGAAACTAAAATTTGTGTACCAAAGAAAATCCAAAAATTTGTTATAAGCTTTCAGTAAAGAAAATGTTTTTGATATAGCCCTAAATAAACCCGTCTCCCTCTGCAATATACATTTATACATACAATATAATAATTAGGTGAACAACCCAAACAAAAATGAAAACTCTGTTCTGGAAGCCATTGACATTGAAGAAAAATTTGGAAGAAATTTTGGGGAGGCGAGGCGCTCAATAATTAGAAAGTTCATAAAACTTGTTAGCTCAAACACTGAGAGTATGATTCCTGAAAGTTTAGCATATTTCTAATTCGTGATTTTAAGTGGGTGAGATTGAGCGCCCTCGCCCTCCCCAAAATTTCTTCCAAATTTTTTCTTCAATGTCAATGGCTTCCAGAACAGAGTTTTCATTTTTGTTTGGGTTGGACACTAATTATTATATTGTATGTATAAATGTATATTGCAGAGGGAGACGGGTTTCTTATTTAGGCTATATCAAAACATTTTCTTACTGAAAGCTTATAACAATTTTTTGGATTTTTCTTTGGTACACAAATTTTAGTTTCCACACCAGGTTTTCAATAGGGTCGGTAGGGACAGGTGACGAATTCTTTTTGAGAATTTTGAGAACAGTATTCTGTTCAAAACCGAAAAGCGTATTCCTAGAACTGGTCGTGTTCGTAGGACCCTGCGAACACCATTCCAACCTGCTGCCCTGGAGGGAGATACAGGCTAAGGTAGGGCTGCATTGAAATTGAATTGTTTTTTTCTCTAAAAGATCCAATCCAGTGGGAGCCTGGCTAATCGTTAGTAAGGCTAGTCAGTCACTCCCTATATTTTGGAGGCATATTAAATTGTTGCACTGCACTATATAGCTGCTTAACACAATGTTATCCAGCAGTGCTTTGTTCCCATCACTGGGTTGCGAAGACTAGCTTATGGTTGAGATGTCATGTGCTAACCACGTTACATCTTTTCTGGTTAATGATCATTCACCTCTGCTGATTCAGTCGAGTGGATGTGAAACTGGCAACCAGCTGGTAGGCCTAGGCCCACATAGGGCTGTTGAGCCATTGACAAACAAACAAACAGATCCAATCTGTGTCTTTCTGTTACAGTCTAAAATTTCGAAATACAGAATACAGTATTCTGAAAAATATTTTTTCTGTTCAACCTCAACCCGAAAAGCGTATTCCTAGAACTAGAACAACCTGATGTAACTGTTATTATAGTTCAGTTTGGTAAGTCCCACTTGAATGAAATCAATTTGTGAAGTCTATTACAGAAATGTAAAGTCTTAGGCTAGGCGTACACCGGTTAGTCAAGACAAGACAAGAGAAGATTAGTCACGTTTAGTCACAGTAATTCACATAGTTGTTTATGAAGCAACACCCACTGATTAGTTATTGCATTGGTGTGTGCTGCTTCATAAGCAACTAAGTGAATTATTGTGACTAAACGTGACTAATCTCGTGACTAGGCATCCGCAAAGAAAACATCTGAGCGCGGAATGCTAGTGAGTTATGCTAATATAATTGTATGATTTCTACACTATTAATAATTCATAGAATACAATTATTATATTATTATATTATTTCAATAGAATACAATAATTATAGAAAGACATAAATAAAAACTGAAAAGAAACAAAAATCAATAAACAAAACAACAGTAACATGGTACAAAAACATTTCTCTCAACATTGAATCTATTAATCTATCTCTCAACATTATATCTATGAAATACCTCCATCCTATATTGGAATATCACTGCATAAAAATTTGAACCTCCATCAGAAAAAGAGTCAATTACTGGTATTGAATCCATGAATCGTTGAGTTAGATAATGGAAGAGAGGAGAGTTTTTAAAATACTGTTTAGAATACTCCCATTCATATACACTTGAAAGTATGCCAAGGACATGATAGGCGGAACACATTTGATTTAAAATTCATCTCATGATCGCAAAAGTTATGTAAAAGTTATGTTATGTATCATTTTATTACTACAATTACGATTTCTTGGTAACGCATAGAATGACTACTTGTTTTTTTATGTTGATGTAAAACGAGAGTTTCATATTACATCAAGTTGTATTGCAAAATGCTACACCTATCTATTGCAGAGAGTAGAGAGAGAGAGAAATTAGTAATGTAATTTATAGAAATTACAGAAATATTGAAATAATTAAATATTAATATAGATTAATATTCAAGATATAATTAGGCTATAATATTATTAATACAGAAATATGGTAATTATATAAAATATTTTCTAATGATATAAAATATAATGAATTGCTTTCAAAGAATGTTTTATAATAATTTTTTTATTGTATGGCTTTTTATCGGTGGGGTGACCCTTACGTTTAGGTTCCACCTCACCTTATTTTTTGTGTCGATCATAATTATTGTATTATTGTAAGATGGAAGTTAATCATTGAGATAAATAATTCTTCCTCGTTTGTTTCTTATTGTCAAGGTTCCCATAAAAAGTCAGACATATTTTCAAAGAGCATACAGTGCTATAATCTTATTCTTATTCTTCTCACGACTGTGGGATTAATATTATCTCGGTTGTCCTAGTTAGATTAGATTCATTCAAATTTCCTGTATGCATGTTTAACATTACTCAAAGGTCATTCATGACTACAATATCGATTACTTTCTTCTCTTTAGCCTATGTGAAATTTTATTGTCCTACAATAAAATTATTTTTCATGAGTTACTCTTCTTTCCGTATGGAATATTAAATTTATATTATACAGTATACTCTTTTCTCATGTCATCATAACAATAGCATCTAGCATTCTAGCATCTTCAATCATGAAATTAATATGTATAATTAAATGAAATATTTTTGATGCAAACAACTAACTAAAGACTCCTCAAATAATTATGGAAACTTGCAAATCCGAAATACTTAATACTCAATTTCTAAAGTACATAAGCACTATTAATAACATGATCTTGTAGAAAATAATTTTTATACTTTACTATTTTTAAAAGTTGATACTGTAACTAGAATTTATTTTCAATTTATTTATTTAATTTTGTTGTCACAGAAGAATTTTGTTTGTCTCAACTTCATAAAATTTATAATTGACTATTATTGACGTTAAATGGTATAGAATTTAATTTAAATCATTGCCAATACTCAAATATAATATGTACATAAATTTGTAGAAATAAATCATATAAGCTGTTTCACTGTTTGTATGTAATGGAAAATGAATTCGAATTTGAAAGCTTACGTCAAAAGAAAATATACCTACAGTAGTTATATATACCTGTTATAGTGTCTTTTAACTTAAATATAAAAAGAATTTCCTATTCTTCACAACAATTTCTAGTAATATACAGCTTAATGAAGACTTTCTCATTCTATCTTTGAAAATCACAACTCACAATCAATAGATATTACAAAATTATGCTGATTGAAGATGATGCTATTACATAACAATAAATTGAGAATCAAAATTTCAATAAATATTATGAAATATTCTCCAACTCTTAAGTACGTATCTCGAATATGTGTCAAGGTGATATTAATGACACATGAACAGTCTTATTGAACAATTTTCAACTCGGCAAACTTGGAGTTTTATGCATTTACACCAACAGATTTGTATTACGAGATGAGATGCACAGCTCTAAACAACATTGAAGGTCGAGCTTTATCAGTAACTTGACGAGTAATCTCACACTTGGAATGCTTTACAGTGCATTTTTAGTGCATTGTATAATTACATGAGTGAATTATTATAGCGTCACATTATTTTAGATCTAGCATCAGGGGCGTAGACAGAAATTGACTGGGGCAAAATTAGGGTATGGAATAGCCCTTAGACATAAGGGGGGTCCGGAGCCCTCCCCCGGGAAATTTTAATATTTGACAGGTACATAACACTGTTTAAGACTACTTTTTAGGTCTCGCAAAAGCTGAAATCCAAACATTACAGAACAATTTTATTTTAATTTTAAAAAGTTTAATTTCGACAATTTCGGGGGAGGGCCTGGACCCCGAAAATTGGGTTTATGAGCTAGGGATTAGCAAGTCCCAGGTGTAAAAGAGCAATATTATCGCAGGGAAAACCCGAGGTTTAATAGTTGGGTTCATGAGTACAACAACAGATTATCTCGAATCTAAAAGATAAACTAGGTGGACTACTAATCCCGTGCTCATAAACCTACCCAAATCCTGGTTGTTCGTGGACTACTAATCCCGTGCTCATAAACCTACCCAAATCCTGGTTGTTCGTACGTCTATTAAATTTAACCGGGCGATAAATCGAGGACAGCAACATAGTGGGATCGACTAAACGTGACTAATCTCGTCTTGTCTTGTCTTGACTAACCGGTGTACGCCTAGCCTTAGTAATTATGTTGTAATAATTATCCTCTTTGGTGCAATAGGACCCATGTCGTATCTCAATAAATGCCTCTTATTTGTTGGAACTAATATTTTTTTTTCTTATGCCGTAGGTTGTGAGGATATCAGAGACAAAGGAAGGTTTCCTGGATTTGGTTGACCTTGAGAATCAGCTGCAGCTGCACCGGCAACTGGAGGGCCCCGATCGTCAGCTGATCGGCTGTTTTTCAGCTGCCTCCAACATAACTGGCATTCTGGCCGATGACGTGGCAACCACGCTCCTACTGCACCAGTACAATGCACTTGCGTTCTGGGACTATGCAACTGCAGGTTGGTATAATAAGCTCTTTAGTTCACCTGGTTTCAACAATGCGGAAATGTGATAATAATATTAGCTTTTATCTTCTTCTTACTGTCACATGTTATGTAAGTACAGTAGAACTCCAATTATCCGAATTAATGGGGACCGGGACCCATTCGGATAATTAGATATTCGGATAATCGGAGTTGTGTAAAAAAATTGCCATTGGAGAGAAAAAAGCTAAGTTTTGATAGTGCACTATTTTTTTATTAAATTAAATTAAAGAAACATGATATTTTCACATGTTTTAAATATAAATAAAATGAACTTATGTACAAGTTTAGAAATAAAAATCATTGTTTTTTAAACATCTCCGTCAATGTAAGCTTCTTTTGGACAATTTTTTTTCTGAAAGTGATTCGGATAATTGGCGATTCGGATAGTCGGAGTTCGGATAATTGGAGTTCTACTGCTGTTATTCGCTTTGTGCACGTAAGTGGTGGGGATAATAAAATCGACACCTGCGCTCACGCGGAATTTTAGTGAACAAAACCAGGTAGTTAAACATAACAAATGATAGGGAATAAGCATTTACAATGCATTTGAAGTATTGTCGTATTCCTAATTGTATAAATACCGTTCACAATAGTAATTGCGGCTTCTATTCCTTCCATATTTCCAAACGTAAAGTGATTCAACAAAGAAATCGGATCTCAGTTTTGAATTAATCGAGTGAAAAATCCAGTTCAAAAGCATATGATTGATTTGAAGTCTCGCGCCCATAATCCATTTCAAAATAATAACCAATGGGAATGAACTCAGCTGTGGATAAACTACTTCGTCTGCTCAGCCAGCTTGAAACATAACCTTCAAAGTTGATTTTAAAACTTGAATTGAAGATTATAATAATGTTTAAGAACATGCGATATGTTAATTTTATCATTCTAAATATAATTCCACAATCGGTAAGTAGGAAAAATAGCGACAAGAAATTCTATTTCAATTATAAACTAATTTTTACGTACATAAGCCTATCCTTTCCCATGTTAATCTACCTGGAAAGATTTATACGATTATCCGCCAGAGCGCAACACCGTAGATGCTCACAGCGAATAGATGCGATCAAGGTAAGTAGAATACAAGCTAGTGTTCACGAGGATGATGCTTAGTAGCAAGCTTCATTCAGCTGACGCCACTGGAAATCAAGAATACTATCCTTCCTATCTTTTACATGTTAAGTTCAGCAATTTTGTTTGTCTTTTTCTCAAAAACTGCAAGCTTTTCAAGGCACCATAACATCTCCTAGGCTTCATTGTATATTTATCTACAATTATCTTTGTAGTTTCAATACTATCAGACAGTTGATTATTTCAGAGCATTCAATTTCGAACAATTTTCAAATATGGTCTTTAAGACTTTTGATTATTGTGTCAAAATCACTGTTTAATTATTACCGAAACAGCTGATTTCTGACAAGTTAAAAGGATCGTGCTATATCCTTCCTATCTTTTACATGTTAAATTCAGCAATTTTGTTTGTCTTTTTCTCAAAAACTGCAAGCTTTTCAAGGCACCATATCATCTCCTAGGCTTCATTGTATATTTATCTACAATTATCTTTGTAGTTTCAATACTATCAGACAGTTGATTATTTCAGAGCATTCAATTTCTAACAATTTTCAAATTTTCTATTTTTCAGCACCCTACGTACAACTGGACATGAACCCAATTCTTCCAGGCATGGACGAGAAGTCGGTGCACAAAGACGCCATCTTCTTTTCTGGTCACAAATTTGTCGGGGGTGTCCAAACCCCGGGAGTGCTCGTTGCCAAAAAGGGGCTGTTCAAAAATCCCGTCCCCAACGGCTGTGGAGGGGGTACTGTGTTCTTTGTCAGGTGAGATTTAAAAACAAATAAATATCCAAAATTCAAATCTACTATAGCAGGATCCAATTAACTTGTCATAAATCAGCTGATCCAGTAATATTTAACAGTGATTTCGACACAATAATCAAAAGGCTTGAAAGTCTTAAAGACCTTTTTAAAGAAGACCTTTCAAAGAATAACTTTTTAAAAGACATTTTCAATAATCTGCGAGATTCAGCATTTGTAGGTTAAATATTGTGATCATATGCTCGTCGATCATATGTCTTATGACAAGTTAAATGGATCCTGCTATATTTATTCGTATTTTGTTGATGGACTTCTCAATAAAATTATTAGGTTAAGTCACGAATGGTACAGACCGCTTTGGGATGGGTGATAGACTCATGTGTGAGTGAGGTGAAACCTTAGGCAAGGCGTACACCGGTTAGTCAAGACAAGACGAGATTACGTTTAGTCACAGTATTCACATAGTTGTTATGAGCACACACACCGATGCAATGACTAATCGGTGTGTGTTGCTTCAGAAGTACTGTGACTAATCTCGTCTTGTCTTTTCTTGACTAACCGGTGTACGCCTAGCCTTAGTCATAACATTTTTTTGATGTTTTAAAAATGTTATCCCCTTGCCTGTTTGAGTTGCTCTTCTTTGCGGACAGAACTTTTGTTAAGTACAAAGTGGAAAAAAGTAAAGTCAGTTAGTTTTTTATCTGGTGTATGTACTAGCTATCTATATCCTGCTAAAATACCCGCAAGCAGAACAAGACTCTGTTAAAATACTGAACAAGATAATGTTCAAATACTGTAACTGACTCAGTAAAACTTGTTTTAGAGAACTTGGCATTTAAACTGTTTATAGCCAATATATTTTTGATGTGATAATGAACTAAAAAAAAGTTTCTTTTTATGAAATTTGTAGAACAATTAATGTTGATGTTGTGGAATCTTTCCATAATTTGAAAAAAAATTAATAAACATTTAGTGTTCAATGAAGTGACAATCTCAACAAGATTTTTCACTTCATTTGGAACATGAAATCCGACACATGGCTCTAACGATTTGTTAGAATTTCGGAGAGAATTAGATTGGACTTCTACAAGAAAAACCACTTAATGGGAAGGAAGTACAGTATTACATTATGCTTTCTAGAGATTTGCAGGCAGTAGAGGAGGTTGAATATAGAATGCTAAAGGAATAATAATAGATAGAACGAAATTCCTAATTGGCATTATTAATTAGGAATTTCGTTCTACAGTATTAATTATTGTGATTTAATAGTAATTGAATAGTTGCAATACCCCATCTCCTTTTATCTAAAGGAATACTTGTGGGACTATCACAGTATTCCCCGCAGGAGTAAAATCGCCCGTTAATTTTACTGAAAGATTTTAAAATTTGTATACTTTCAAAATACTGAAACCTTTTTTATATAATATCATGTGTAAAACATAATCATAACTTTATTTTGAACTATATCATTAACGAAAATTCAGGACAGGAATAGAAAGGTCTGAGCTCGGTTTTCTCTTCCTATTTAATTTATACAATTTCTGTGGCTGTATTAATGAATCAATAAAATATTAAGTATTATTTCAATCTGATTTAATCGTTCCACTATTAAATAATTATTGCATTTCTACATTCCATTGAATTTTCAATCAATTATAGTTGAATTTTGTTACTTGATTTGTGTTTTCCCATTACTTGGAGGCACATTTCATTGAATTAACACATTTTCAATTCATAATTGTTGATTTTTTTACTTGAAATGTACCGTATTTTTTATTATTTTTCAGACACGATGCTCATTGCTACCTGAAGGATACAGAAATGCGTGAGGAAGGTGGTACAGCGGGAATAGTGGAGTCGATTAGGCTGGGAATAGCTATGCAACTGAAGCAGACCCTGGGAGTCGCGGCCATACTTACTAGGGAGGAAAAGATCACCAAGTAAGTACAGTATACTTAACACACTAGAGCAATACGAAATATATATAAACATGGGTAAAAAATCACAGCCCCACAATATACTCCGTGATTAAATTCATTTCAGATCCCATTCACTCTTTGACAAAATCCTAGAAATCTCAATTATGCCACCCATCAATCCCCACCACCAACCCACTTCCTCTCCCATAACACAATCCATACAGTACGCGTAATTAGTCTGGGCACTCTGACGCTACCAGCCGGCTAGCCACCGATACTACGGCCGCCGCGATGGGTAGGCCGATGTATTTAGAAATGCTCGATAAACACACCGCTCTCCATCCCGCGCCTTGCCAAGTGCCCAGACTAATTGCGCGTACTGTACTTCCTTCCTATAACCTCAAATCAAGTTCTTGTAAGAACGTGTTCTTAAGAAGCAGGTACAGCACTGCGGAATGGTCATTAACACAAAAAAAATTGTGAGTTATTTCCCCACTTTCTAAGTTATTTAAGTGTCTACATTTGATCGAGTGAGAAAATAAGATGGATCCACAACAATTGATGATCGCTTATATACTGTGATTCATTTAATTTGACGTTTGGCGATCAGTAAACATCTGATATCACGACGCAATACTTAACCTACAAATGCTGAACCTCGCAGATTATTGCAAAGATTTTAAGAAGGCCTTTAAAAAGTATTTCTTTAAAAGGTCTTCTTTAAAAAGGTCTTTTAAAGACTTTGAAGCTAGGCGTACACCGGTTAGTCAAGACAAGACAAGACGACATTAGTTACGTTTAGTCACAGTAATCCACATAGCTGCTTCTGAAGCAGCACACACCGATGCAATGAGCAATGACTAATCGGTGTGTATAACAGGTATATACAGGGTGTCCCAAAAAATACCGATGCCAGTACTACCACGGTATTCTACAAGTCAAAACAAACAGAAAATGTCGTTGGCAAAATGCTGATTTCTCCTTAGTTTACCTGTAATCCGCCATTTTGTGTTTTTAATATTTTCATCATATCTCGTTGAAAAACAAGATTTTCTTATGAAATTTGGTAGGCTATAACTAAAGGTGTGGTTCACAAAATACATATCAAAAATTTCAATATCTGTTTTTTCCAAAATGGCGACCGACTAAACTTTTCAATTCGATTTTACTGGAGAAATGTTGCTTTTACGATAAAACTTTCAAATACAAAAATGTAGAGAATTTTATTCTGAATAAAATGGTTTATAATTGTAAAGAATCGGATGATAAACCGAGATATGACTATTTGAAGATTACAACTTTTGTGTTTCTTCATTTCTTCAGCAGTGACACATGAGAATAAATTTATGAATGCAAAACATATATATGCCTATCTTTGTCACTGAACGTTCCCAATTTATTATTGGATGGAACAACCAATTGATGAATTTCATGAACGCGAAAAATATGATACAGTAGTAAATTTGAGAACGCTCAAGATAGGCAAACATATGTTTTGCATTCATAAATTTATTCTCATGTCTCACTGCTGAAGAAATGAAGAAACACAGAAGTTGTAATCTTCAAATAGCCATATCTCTGTTATTTATCATCCGATTCTTTACAATTATATACCATTTTATTCAGAATAAAATTTCTCACATTTTTGTATTTGAAAGTTTTATCGTAAAAGCAACATTTCTCCAGTAAAATCGAATTGAAAAGTTTAGTCGGTCGCCATTTTGGAAAAACAGATATTGAAATTTTTGATATATGTATTTTGTGAACCACACCTTTAATTATAGCCCCACCAAATTTCATAAGAAAATCTTGTTTTTTCAACGAGATATGTTGAAAAATATTAAAAACACAAAATGGCGGATTACAGGTAAACTAAGGAGAAATCAGCATTTTGCCAACGACATTTTCTGTTTGTTTTGACTTGTAGAATACCGTGGTAGTACTGGCATCGGTATTTTTTGGGACACCCTGTATAATTACTGTAGGTATATTTTCTTTTGACAGTAAGGCTAGGCGTACACCAGTTAATCAAGACAAGACAGGGAATTAGTCACAGTAAGTTGCTTATGAAGCACACCGATGCAATGACTAATCGGTGTGTTTGCTACAAGCAACTATAATGCGTAAGTACTGTGACTAAACGGGACTAATCTTGTCTTGTCTTGTCTAGCCTTATTCTATACTCTCTGGTATGTACACGATATAATTTGCCATCCAATAAAATAATCCGGTGTACGCCTAGCCTAGCAGCGTACACCTATTAGTTATAATATAATAAGTAATATTTGATCGAGAGGATCGTTCTACTCTATAGAACAATATCCAATGCACACCTAAAGCAGCTGTTTCGGTGTGCATTGAACTATTGGTTTGTATAGAGTAGACAATCATAAGATCCATATGTTGCTAGTTGCCTATTGCTTATTGCTCCGGTGTACGATCGGGGTAAAGGTCTTCAAGACTTTGAAACGACTTTGGATTATTGTGTTAAAGCTGCGTAACATCAGCTGTTTACTGATCGCCAAGCATCAAATCAAGTGAATCGCAGTATACTTGAAATTCTCCTACACTTCCCAAATTGATATCAGCAAGTGATTAATTCTGCATCCCCTCCATTAATTCTGCATCCCCTCCATTAACCTTTAACTGAGTATACTCGTGGTTGGAAATTCTGGCTTGTTGCGAGCCGAGTTAACTGGGCATCAGCAAATAATTCCTTATAAATTCATTCTCAGCCGATTACACCTGTTCTTCGGCTAATTCCCACGTAAACATACTGTTCTGTCATGTTGGCTACATTAAGCTTCCGTCATAAGCTATTGTGAAATTGTTTATTCTGCTGTCTAATTGGAAGTCTGTGGTCAGCTGCATTCATGGTACAGTAGGTGCAAGTTTTACCCGCGTAATTCGGTTTCATTTAGAACGTTTCCCAGTGGAAATGAGTGACGAAGACCGTGAAAATACTTGTGATAATGAATTTTGAGTAGTTTGGGAACCGACAGTGATAGTGAAATACATTCAGAAACAGAAATTTATGCTCTGCAGTAAATTTGAAATATCCGAGTATACTCGGTTGAAAAAAGTAAGGTTTTTTTGAAATTCAATAAAAAAAAAACTATGAGTGAAAATTAATTTTGGTTAACACTATGTTGAATAACTGGTTGAAAAGATGTAAAATCAGTCATAATATTGCTGGACCGGTTTTGGACCGTTTTTAGTATCAAGTTCCAGACAGTTAAGGGGTTAATTCTGCATCCCCTCCATTAATTCTGCATCCCCTCCATTAATTCTGCATGCCCTCCATCAATTGCAGACTGGTTCTCTCGCACCTGCGCAACATCCCCGAGGTGCTGGTTCTGGGCAACAGTTCGCCGCACAGCCGGCGTCTGGCCGTGTTCTCGTTCCTCGTGCGGCATCCGCGCGGCGCCTTCCTGCACCACAACTTCGTGTGCGCCGTGCTCAACGACGTGTTCGGCGTGCAGGCGAGGGGCGGCTGTGCCTGTGCCGGACCCTATGCTCAGGACCTCATGGGCATCGACCACGACCTGGCCGCTGAGTACGAGGATGTGCTGATGGAGGACTCGTGAGTACTGATTGTAGTGATGTTTAACCGTATGTTTTAAATAACATCATGTGTTATCTAGTTCCAAGATTCATCTATAGCAGAATCCAATTCAACTTGTCAGAAATCAGCTGTTTCAAAGAGCAATATCACAATATTAACCTACAAATGCTGAATCTCGCAGATTATTGAAAGGTCTTTAAAAAGTTATTCTTTGACAGGTCTTCTTTAAAAGGTCTTTAAAGACTTTAAAGGTTCTTTAGACTTTCAAGCCTTTTGATTATTGTGTCGAAATCACTGTTTAATTATTACTGGATCAGCTGACTTATGACAAGTTAACTCCTGCTATATGTTTGATAAAGGTCTCTCTCTCTCTCTTTTATTTCAATTAATTTTTTATTTTAAAAAATTCTATTTTATTTTTTTATGCGTTTATTCATTTATTAAATTCAAACCTCCTTTAGAACATGGGTTGCCATAGTGGAGTAGGACAATTTTCCACACAAAAACATTGATTTATTGATACATTTTTATTAGGATGTACTGATGGAGGACTCGTGAGTACTGATTTATGCGTTTATTAAATTTCGGGCTCTAAATTTTTAGTTCAAAATTTCAATATTTTCTTGTATCTTTCGTGTTCTTGTGTTGTGCTTGTGATTTATGAACTTTTGGACTTTTATGTATCAAAAAGAAATGCTTTCAAAATTCTAAATCATTCTGAAAAGTGCATAAAACAACAACCTAAGTGGAATTAGGTTATCACGGCGAGGTGGAACAACCTTCGGGTCTCCCCACCGACAAAAGCCATACGCAAAATAAATAATAAATATGCGTTTATTCATTTATTAAATTCAAACCTCCTTTAGAACATGGGTTGCCATAGTGGAGTAGGACAATTTTCTACACAAAAACATTGATTTATTGATACATTTTTATTAGGATGTACTGATGGAGGACTCGTGAGTACTGATTTATGCGTATGTTCATTTATTAAATTTTAAGTGAACAGTCATGCAGAATACTTTTTAAAGATCTGGAATCTATGACAGTGTAGAGCCTCTATATATACCGCACAGTGCTATATTTAAAAAATAACGAATCAAGATTCCCACGGCAACTGGAAGTACATATAGCAGGATGCAATTAACTTGTCAGAAATCAGCTGTTTTGGTAATTATTGAACATTGATTTCGACACAATAATCAAAAGGCTTAAAAGTCTTAAAGACCTTTAAAGTCATTAAAAGACCTTTTTAAAGAAGACCTTTCAAAGAATAACTCTTTAAAAGGCCTTTTCAATAATCTGCGAGATTCAGAATTTGTAGGTTAAGTATTGAGATCATATGCTCGTCGATCATATGTTTTCTGACAAGTTAAAAGAGACCTGCTATAATTACAACACTAGAAACAGGGATACATTCGTAATTAAGGAACATAAAAAAGAAAAATTCAAACAAAGTCCGTCTTATATAGGAATAAAATTTATCGGTTATCTACCAAGTGGTATTACAAATGAAAAGGATAATAACAGATTTAAAAATAAACTTAAGAAGTATTAGTTTGACAGAATTAGTTTGTTATAATTATGATGAATTTTATAATGCTAGACGATGATTGTATTATATTGGCCTATGCCTATTTGTTATATACTTTTTATATGTTCAATGACGCATTCATGTACATAAATTGTATGTGTTGAATAAAGAGTTTGATTGATTGATTGATTGAAACCTCCTTTAGAACATTGGTTGCCATAGTGGAGTAGGACAATTTTCCACACAAAAACATTAATTTATTGATACATTTTTATTCATTACATTTGAAATATAATAATCACTCGAACGTTCTCAATTTATTATTGGATGGAACAACCAATTGATGAATTTCATGAATGTGAAAATATGATACAGTAGTAAATTTGAGAACTTTCAAGATACATTTTTATTAGGATGTACTGATGAAGGACTCGTGAGTACTGATTTATGCGTTTCATTTATTAAATTCAAACCTCTTTTAGAACATGGGTTGCCGTAGTGGAGTAGGACAATTTTCCACAAAAAAACATTGATTTATTGATACATTTTTATTAGGATGTGCTGATGGAGGACTCGTGAGTACTGATTTATGCGTTTCATTTATTAAATTCAAACCTCCTTTAGAACATGGGTTGCCATAGTGGAGTAGGACAATTTTCCACACAATAACATTAATTTATTGATACATTTTTATTAGGATGTGCTGATGGAGGACTCGTGAGTACTGATTTATGCGTTTCATTTATTAAATTCAAACCTCCTTTTAGAACAACGGTTGCTATAGTGTGGAGTAGGACAATTTTACACAAAACATTAATTTATTGATACATTTTTATTAGGATGTGCTGATGGAGGACTCGTGAGTACTGATTTATGCGTTTATTCAGTTATTAAATTCAAACCTCCTTTAGAACATGGGTTGCCATAGTGGAGTAGGACAGGTTTCCACACAAAAACATTAATTTATTGATACATTTTCATTAGGATGTGCTGATTGAGGACTTGTGAGTACTGATTTATGCGTTTATTCATCTATCAAATTCAAACCTCCTTTAGAACATGGGTTGCCATAGTGGAGTAGGACAATTTTCCACACAAAAACATTGATTTATTGATACATTTTTATTAGGATGTGCTGATGGAGGACTCGTGAGTACTGATTTATGCGTTTATTAAATTCAAACCTCCTTTAGAACTTGGGTTGCCATGGTGGAGTAGGACAATCTACACATAAACATTAATTTATGGATACATTTTTATTAAGATGTGCTGATGGAGGACTCGTGAGTACTGATTTATGCGTTTATTCATCTATCAAATTCAAACCTCCTTTAGAACATGGGTTGCCATAGTGGAGTAGGACAATTTTCCACACAAAAACATTGATTTATTGATACATTTTTATTCATTTCATTTGAAATACAGCGTGATTCAGATAAGTCAGAACTCAAATATTGAATGGATAATAAAATGTTTTATTTATATTGTATATTTTCTGCATTATTGGAAGCATATTTTTTAGTAAATGTTGTAACATTTTACTGAAAAGTATGCTTCTAATAATGCGACTCTCTGCTCTTGCGTAAGCATCATGAAGGTCTGACATTAATTCGCTCTCTGCCTGACACCAGTGCTTGTGGTGGGGGGTGTGTGCGTGGAGTGGGATATTTTCTCGAAGGTCAAAGCTCTCTGACAAAACGAACAAACAAAATTAATTCTTATAACTGTCCAACTGAACTGCATTACTAGTTACAGTTCTGACTTATCTGAATCATGCTGTATAATGACCTTGCTTTAAAAGTTTTCATGAAATATTTTGGATGATAGTTATATAGTCAAGTATAGCAGGATACATTTAATTTGGCGGTTACCAGCTGATTTGGCGATCAGTAAACAGCTATAGTCCGATTCACGCCAAGAACTCAGCATTGTTTATGTGAGGAACATTGATAAAATAAATAAATAAATAATTTAAATAATTTTATTCATGGAGGCAACAGGTAAAAACCCATTTTGCCTCCTTCACACATTACAATCATACACTATACAATCAAAAAATGTATTAATTTTAAGAATAAAGTATGAAGAAATGTAAAGAACAAGAAATGTAATGTAAGTGAAATAATGAGAAATAAAAATCAAATGAATCAAAAATACTAACAAAAGTAAGTTATGTCAAATGAATGAGAATGAAATTAAATATAAGATTTTAACAATTTTAGAAAACTTGAAATCGATAATTATTCAATTAATATATCATCAAATAATATATTATCAATAAACTACAATAAATTAATCAATAGACCCGAACAATAATCATTCAATATCAATCATCAATAAACCACAACAAATTAATCAATAATCAATATTTATAATTATCAATAAACTACAATAAATTAATCAATAGACCTGAACAATAATTATTCAATATCAATCATCAAGAAATCACAACAAATCAATCAATAATCAATTTTTACAATCAGGGCCGGATTTCAACCTATTGCCGCCCCTAGGCACTATTCTGGCTGCCGCCCCTTGGCATATCAGATATATATATATATATTATGTATGTTATTATATATTATACAACTTATTAAGAAAAGAAAATACCAAATATACCAGTCAATAATTATGGTTTTAATAAAACAATCAGTTACTTTTAGATTTTTATTATATTTTTAAATGTCTATGCTCATTTGAAGTAAAAAATAACTGACAATGAAAAATGAAACTCATAAACAAACTTGTTCATCAATCACAAAAAATATTTAGTTTTTTTATGAATGGGGTATTTGGAATACTTCAGTTGTTAGAACAGAATTTACAACTACAATATCAAACTGTAAACTAGTTAGCAAGACCAATGGTATTATTTCATTTCATTTTCATTTCTTTATTCATCAAACTGTACAATACATAGTTACATTGAATAGTGTTCAATTAGCAAATTTCTAAAAATCTTAGACTGAAGAAGATACAAAATCATTCAGATAGACTTATTAGTAAATTATTGAAATAAGAAAATTAAATTATTTAATTATCATTATCAGTTATCAGTATTCACAAAAAATAATTCAGTTTTTATGATTGGGGCATTTGGAATATTCGATTGGTATACAGTAGTCCAATATTAAACTACAAATTCGATTAGTACAACCAACGGTATTAGCACAATTAATTTTCGAAAAATCATGTATAAATTAGATTAATCAAGTTAAAAATTAGTTATCTAGGTAAACTTGGGCCTACTAGTAAAATAATTGAAACATGAAAATTGAACACAAGAAAAATCTTGATCAATATTCGCAAAAAATAATTCATTTTTTATTATTAGAATAATGCCCGGTTTTTCAGTCGTTCAATAAACCTATTGAATCAATAACTTTTTTTTGCATTTGAAAACACATGGTTATTGATTCAATAGTGCTATTGGATCCATAAACTGTCTATTGAGCGACTGAAAAACCGAGCAAAAGTGGAATATTCGATTGGTATGCAGATGCAGAGGTCCAAAAAAACTATCAAATAACAAAACAAACTATCGAATTACAAAACTACCTAAATAAACTCACTTCTAACACTCCAGTAGCCTAATTTGAAAATTTTCTTAATTCTTTGATAAAACAAAAAATTTACAAATATAAAAAATAACTATTCAGAGCTGTGCTGCCCATCAATGCCTTCAGCTCAAATTAGTGGGAACCAGGCCTGTTTACAATGAGAAAACTAAAAGGAAATTAATTAAACCCTGAACTTTGAAATTTAATAAAAGTCTGTTGATTCAAGTTTAGCTCACAATGAAAAGAAAATAAAATGTCTGTGAATCACTACCACATAAAATTAATGAAAGAAAGAAATGCAGATCACAAAATGACAAATCACATAATATTATCGACTAGATCGCACGCCATCCTACGGAATTTGTATGGGAGAACCAAAAGATATCCAAGTGCTGAGAACAACTATTGAAAATTCTCTGTGCTCTATTCAGAGGAGAGTTATAATGACTCACCGTTCTGGAGCGTGAGATATGAAAAGAAAAGGTCGAACGGCGAGCAATGGTATTTATATAAATATTAATTTTGGAAAGCAGATACGGAGAATCAATTTTATTGTTTAAAAGATTATAAAGGAAAAGAAGAGATTTGACGTCAGTAGTGTATATTTGAGGGTACTGCCCGGCCAATCAGGTGCAAGCACCCCCCACCATAGCCCCGCCCCCTGGGCGTGGCCACGCCCCCTTTTCCACCCGTCCGGCCAGTGGTCGTCCATTTTGTAAGAGTGGTGGGGGTTGAGGGGAGGGGTAGGGTTGACCAATGAGAGGGCAGGATGCCCCTCCCTACCCGCAGTGTTTGGGCGTGGCCCCGCCCCCTTTCCGACCGGTTTGGCGTGGTGGCGTCCATTTTGTTTTTAGTGTGGGGGGGTAAGAGGAGGGGTATGATTGGCCAATGAGAGGGCAGGACCCCCCTCCAGTGTTTGGGCGTGGCCCCGCCCCTGGGATGGGAGTTGTGTGGGGAGAATTCGTCCATTTTGTTTTTTTTTGTGAGTAATCGCCATTTTGGGGGGATCGGGATGAAATATACGTGTATATCAAGGTATATCGAGCGATATCGAGCGATATCGATATATATCGAGCGATATTGATATATCGAAAAAATTCGATATATCAAAAATATCGAAAAAATCGATATTTATTTAAAATATTAGTATTTTATTATATTGGTATTACTGTTTGTATAGATAAATATTCTAGAGTGATATATATCGAAAAAAAAAAAAAATCTATATTTATTTTAATTATTGGTAGGTACATATATATATATATATTTGAATTACTGTCTCTATAGATAGATATTCTAGTAATAAGTCTTAAATTTTGATCTAATGAATTAAAAGAATAGTGCAAGTAAGTAATAGAAAACCAATAGCAGAGAGAGAGAGATAGAGAGAGAGATAATGTGATATTTTCAATTTATTTACACTAGATGAGATGTTTTTGTAGGAGTAAGGTAGTACAGGCTCCGTCGGCTTCAAGACTCAACTCGCAACTGAATAGACCGGTTCAGTGTCTGAATTCTCATAGCTGCGTAGCGCTTGCTCGCCCCCACCAACATACTCAACCGGTATACACCGCCGCCCGCCTCCCCTTCTCTCACAGGCATACATCCACAAAGCTGGTGTTCCTGCCGCCGAGCGTGCTAGCAAAGCAGGTCTTGAGCGAACGTCTCCCTCTCACACACACACACACACACACACACACAAAAGCTGTTGACCTACCTCTTCCCTGCCTCCTCCACGTTCGCTAGCAATGCTTCTATCAACCTTGAGTAATTTGTATAGCAACATGCGGCGGCGGGTTGTTCCTTCCACAAAAACTGAGACAATGCAACATTGCTTTTATTGTATATTGCCTCTAAACTAAACTACCTTTGATAATTTTATTCTGTCTGATCTGTAAGCAGCAGACAAGCTCCAACAGGTTTTAAAATATGAAGTTGTGTTTTACACAGACTATTCAACGATTTCTTCTGTTGTTGTCGCGCCGTATTTTTGCATAATCTTCTCCTTTAAACTGGACTATATAGTTATTTATTTCTCGTTGCAATTCAGTTTTGAATGTCTGTCTAAAATTCTCCAATCTTATAGTTTGCTCTGTAGTTATTTCATTTTTGAGAGAAGAAATACTTTTCTCAATAGAATTTAAAATTGATTCCTTAACTGTATTGATGTATTGGAAAAGCTCAGATCTTAAGTCTTTTAGTTGTTTAACTGTGATAGAATCATTTTGTTCAACACCATCTAATAAATTGGTTATTCTTTTCATTTTTAGATCAATAAACTCAGTATTCTCTTCAGATAGATAAATAACCCTGTGATTATTTTTCTAGCCCACCTCTTTACAGAATGATGCACTGGTGATCTAGCGAAACGATCCATGATTGGATGTGTACTGAATGTAAATTATCTTATGTAATTAGCCTCCTGTAATTCTTCTAGAATACTAGATATTTCTAAATCTACTCCATCATGACCAGCTCTCTTAGCAGCCACTAATAACTCTAACCGAGAGACTAATTCATTTGGCGAGTTCCAATAGATATAAGGTCTCTGTTGTGTCACATTTTGTATGAAATGTAAACCTCTCCTTTTTAGTTCGTTTTTGAGCAGGGAATAATTTTTGTATCAATAAACTCTTTTTCCGCTATTACGTTTCACATAACCTTTTTGTGAGATGTGCACCTGTTAGAATCAGAATATTTTTATACTTTCTAAAATCTGTTTTTGTAATAAGACTCGTATCTGGTCTTGGTGTTAATAATAATTTAGAAGACCTCTTGTTAGGATAAATTTTCTACCTTCAATAAGAATATAGTTTTTTCAAAAGTAGATATCCAGCGTTTGTTATCCTTTGCATTAAACATAAAATACTCATTAGATTTTGAATCAAATTGCATGCCATAAGATATACTCCTTTATATTTGATTAAATTCTCCAAATAACCTTCAATAAGAATTTCAAAAGGTTTTAATTTATGCATAAAACTACTAATATTCTGTTTTGAATCATTACCCTTGTATTTTCCTCTTCCACATCCTCATCTTTTTCCTTCTCCTCCTCCTCCTCCGCTTCATCCTCTTCCTCCTCATCATCTAACCTCCTCCTCCTCCTCCTCCTCCTCCTCCTCATCATCATCCCAATCTTCTTCCTCCTTCTTAATTTTCATTTCTTGTTTAATGTTTTCCATGTTAGAAGCGGCGCGCTCTGTAGACGCTGACAGATTTTCTAGGGGGGTGATCAATGGTTGTAATTGTTTACGAATTTGTTTTTCACTATGTGTTTCAAAGCCTAGCAATTCTTTTGTGTTTATTAATAATAGATTTTCGCAGCTGTGCAATTCTATTCACTAAAAATTCATTACGTTTGCTTGATTTATCCTTCTTCTTCTTCCTCTTTACTCTACTTTGTTTCACCATTTTACTAAGCGACGACAACGGCATTGTGTAGCCTATGAACACTTACAAATAACTAAACACTTATATTGTTGAATTGTGTTATATCTATAAAAGAATCTAGCCTCGTCGGTATTTGCCATTAGATGCTGGAAATTCTGTGAATATACTTATACAATTGTGTTTAGAATTATTCTCATTCCAAATTTTAGAACACATCTTTCTAAACTCTACAAAAGATCTAAAGTCAGAGGCATAGAAATCACGATATATAAGTTTCAGTGAAAGGTTGTACAAAGGACAAAAAATTAGATGATTCCAATTTTCTCTGACAAAATGTTTTTACAAGCAGCGACAGATTGAATAATATAAACAGTATCAACATTTCTGTGTTCACCCATAGAGAAATAATGTTTAATATTTGAATTATTTGACAGTTGAATGTCATCAAATATTACAAGAGAATGTGGTTCAAGATCATTTGGATGCAGAATCGATTCAATATCATCTGCGGTGTGAAAAGTAACACATTTTATTTTAGAGAATATCTGCTTCAATAAACGATACTTGTCTTGATACAAGCTTTTCGAAAACACGTATAAGTGTTTAAATTTTAGAGCATTTTTGCAAATATAAGATTAAAACATAAATTAGATTTTCCTGAAGCACTGGGCCCGGCAATAATCGCTCTACATTCGATGGAAATAAATTACCATGCTTGTTTAACTTCTTAGAAGAAGAATACACTAGCCTATCAAAGTTTACTATAGGAATCGTTGCCATTATGCTAACACGACTATCTAGATACTAAAAAAAATAAGGTTGAATACATAGAGACACACACACACAGCATTTCAATTGTATAAGTTTATTACAAGGAAAATAAATCACAATCATACAATGTTTCGTATAGTACAATGTTTTTATCAATTATCATAATTAGATACAGTGTTATCTCTCCATTCAACACGACCATCAATTTTATCATATAATATTTTCCTCGACCATTTCAATACTTTTTGTTTAACAAACAGCTGATAATTGTCAAGCCCTAAGTGATTTGTAATTAAAGCAGCATGAAACTTCCATATCAAACTAGATAATTTTACAAAACAATCACAAGCAGTAATATTTTCTGGTCTTGGCGTAAAAGTCAATACTTGTCTTACTCTATTATTACATAAATCAATGTAACAGGGTATAAATGCATACAGCGTGTTGAAAAACGATCTAATCCATCCAAAAACGATTCTAATTCACGTTTTGTAAAGATATCATTTACAGTCAATAGTAAACATTTGATTTCACATTTCATTTCACAGAAACAAACTTGTTTGTATAGCACTGACATCTGCAAATAGAAAAATAACTTATTATTACAATATATTCCTATCTTCTTATTCGTAGGCAATTTTTATGCAATCATTAATTTTAGTTAGAAAATATCCACCATTGCCTCCTCATCAACCATTTTGCTTTTTGCAATTCTTTTACGCTTTATTGCAGACCATATAAGTTGGTGACTTATTTAAATAATAGCAAACACAACCACAACCGCACACATCAAAAGGTCTGTTATGTTTTAAAGCCTGTTCAACGGCATTCTGTAATTCAGTACACATTTCCAAATGAACAAATGTATAATTTCGTACAAAATTATTAACTAATACATCTCGATATTCAAATATGCAGTCATGTCTTATAATTTCATTTTTAATAAATCGATATGACGTTTCAATAGGCTACAAATACAAATATCTTCCAACTCTTGATTTGATAATTCTCGATTATCCATAACTGTTTATCATCCTTGATTGTTTCCATATTCTGAAAGGGAAATGGAAAGCAATAATAGTTTTAATCGTAGAAAGAGAGAGAGAGATAGAGCGAGGGAGAGAGAGAGTCTAGATTAGACGTACTTATTGCACATCTTGCGACGAAATCCAAGATGGAGTAGGGAAACCTACCCAACGAACTAATAGCTTATCTTTGTTACGTTTTAAAACTTTTTCAATAAGATAATAATCTAATTCATCATCCTGTAATTTCGTTTTCTTAAGTTCCTGTTGATAAAAGCTTCCTTTGTATGTTTTGCCCTTTCAAATCCTGTAATAAATACACAATAGGATTTGTCATTTTATACTTATTACTTTGAAAAGCTCTGCAGACCAGTTATAGAGATAACCCTTGTCAAAACACTACGCGCACGTGAAATCCGAACTAAATCGCCAATCTTGAATTTCGGTTTGAGAGAGAGCGGTTGTGTGATGTTTCTATTCAAATAGCTTAAAATTTGTGCTTCGTGTTTCTTCTTTACATCCTCTGGTTTCATTTTAATTGTTCTATGTTCAGTGGAATTATAATTATCAATTATTTCTTGCAATACTGGCAACCACTTGCGTGTTCCAGATAGACTAAAATGGAAAAATAATCGTGATTTAATTGTACGTATGACGCGTTCACAGATAGCAGCCTTAATATGTGAGAAAGTACTGTAATGGTTTATGTTATATTCTGAAAGCAATTGTTTCACATGGGAATTATAGAATTCTGCACCTGCATCAGTTTGAAAATGTTTCACTTTGGGACTTTGTTTAAGAATTTTTTTAATAGCACAAGCTACTTCAATGCCACGTTTAGTTTTAAGAGGTTGAGCAAAACATATTTTGAAAAGCATTAATACAAATAAGAATATATTTATAGCCTTTATTTTCGCGTGAATAATATTGTAAGTCTAAGAGGTCAGCTTGAATTAAATCAAAGATTCCTTCAGAACATACGAACGTCTTGGAAACCTTAGCCTACTCGGAGAATGTAATTCCAACGAGTTTGTATCGGGTTGTTGTCTCCATTGCAAATAAAAATCCAGACTGAACGACCTTGCCACAGCGTCTGACAGAAACCAGTTTGAAAGAATGCAGATTTTACCAACACAGCTAACCCAGTGTTCTTGAACTTTTAAAAGTAGCACACTACACGCCTTTATCCTATGTGTTGCGAAATTCAGAAAGTTGGTCATCAACAATTTGTCTCAATAACTCCTGCTCGTTTTCCTCTTCTATTATAGATGGGAGTTTACAATGCCACCAGGCTATTGTTTCAGATGGACGACTTGAAATTATAAAACGTTTCTGATCAAAAGGATTTAAACAAATTTTGTTCTGCAAAATTTGATAAATTTTATGCGAATAGCTGCGAATTGAATAGGCTGAATCCAGATGAATTTTACGATCGAATAAACACTGCTTGTACATATCAAATGTTAACTGTGAATGAATTAATGACCGGTTAACTCCTTTTGCAACGTTTTTATTCGATAGAGTAAATGGTGTTTGATCTGTTTGGATTAGTAGACTGTACATTTTAGCTCGCAAGCCGCAAAATGCTACTGCTATCTGATTTCGCCCCAATTCATGCTTAAAGCATCCTGGTTTGTTTATTTACCAACGAATAAACTGCGTCTGAAGAAGGAAAGTTACTCGTATCAAATTTTTCTGAATTTTCCATTATTACTTGATAAAATCTCTGTCAGATGTAATATGAAGTATGAAACTATCTGTATCGGTGGCAAGGAGCTTTACTTGAGAGTAATGATATATTTTGAGTAATGTATTATAATAGAAATCATACATTAGATGTTTGCTTAATTCCAATACTGTGAATCCAATGTAAATGGGTCTGTCTAAAAGAACTTCTACCTTTTTTGTGAATACAGTAACAACGTTTTCTACCAAACATCACCCATCGTTTCAAATTATTATTGGCAATATATTTATTTAATTTGGTAGCATCTATAAGTAAATGACAATTGACACGTTTGGTGTTTCTGTTCCAAAGATTTACCATAGATTGAGTTAACGGATGCCTTGTGGAAATTTTCTCTCAAACTTATTTCGAGAGTGTTTACGAAGTTCAGTACAAAAGAATATATGGTTGCAGCCAGGCGCTTTGATGGAAACTGAGAATTCTATGTACGCATTCTACTCTAAGCCCTAGACTTTTATATAACTGTAAGTGATAATGGACAACATACTTTTCTTTAGTTGAAAAAGTTGTTAGTAGCTTAGGTAAAGGTTTAGACTGTTTATCACTTTTTTGATACTTTGAAAATAAATGAGCTGGGGGACTTCTATTGGGAGCGCATGGAAATTGATTGTGTTTTTCATGAAGTTCTGGAGGATAAGATAATGTGACTTAGAATAAAACCAAAATAGCTATCTTCTGTTACATTTTCCAAAACAAATTCATCAATTTCCTGTTCACTTAACCACCCAAACTGATCTATAGGAGATATTTTGATAATGCAAAACCGTACAAGTTCACTGCATCTAATGAGACTATGTAAGAATTAGGTAATTGTGGATTGTAGTTTTTCATGTAAACATTGTTTGATTCTGCAAATCTCTGAGATATCTGACTTAATCCTCCTCTACAGGATAATTCAAGAAAAGATATTGGCGGATCGCGGCAGTTGGAGACGCACACCAGTATATTTAACATTGAATTCCACGTCAAATATCATCAAGAGAAACAAGACGCAATATCGATTTTATGTTGATTGAAAATTGTATTCCTTAGATATTGGAATGTGTCAGCTAGCAAACAGACATCTGACAATAGATAGATATCATGAAAATCGCTCAGTGTTTTCATTTTGAAAATTTGCCAAGTCTTTAAAACGTGTTCATAATTATCTTCGCTTAGAGGTGAATTAGTGAGGTATTGAAAACTTTTCTTGGCGGTAGCGCAGTTTCATTGAATTTCAGCCTTTGTAAAATATTGGTACGGGTAAAAATTCTTTTGTAACATTAAATGTTGTTGTTCATCTTGGAAAATCGAAAAGGTAACTTTTAAATTTATTTTTAAATCGCCATTATCAATCAAGTTTTTTGTGAGTTGTGCCAGTGACTCGTCACAACAAGGGCGAGTCAAGAAAACGGATTCGACCCACGCTTATACTGATGAATGTTTCGCCATTTTTCGCAACGCATTGTATTTTCTGTTTGTGCTTGCCAATGCTAAAATTATGTAATGACCATCATAACCTGAGAAATTATGAAAATGCACAGGTATATGTTTAGGCTGTCTACAAAGAAGATTGCATTTACTGAAAGAAACTGCCGCATTGTTGTGCGCGGCGCCGATGAATTTGACCGCTAATGTGATTATGATTGTCCTGACTTTTAATTCATTATCGAAAACGTTTTTCGATACAACACAAACAATGGTGTAGCAGAATTGAACGCGGATACTTGACTTTCAGTTGAATTCTTCCATTGGGACAACAATGTCCATCTCGCGATATTAATTCCTCTCCCTAGTTGTGTTATTTCAGTGGAGAAATTACTCAATAATAGCTTCTCCATCTTGTTTTATCCTACATCACGACAACAATAGAAGGCTGCCATATAGATCCAGACAAATAAACGTACAACTACATGAAAAAATGTCGATAAATTTTTTTCCTTGATAAACTTTTGCTATAATCTATTAATTCTTCATCCTCACCTCCTCCTCCTCCTCCTCCCTCCCTTCCTCATTCTCCTACTTCTTCTCATCGCCCTCCTCCTCCTCCCTCGTCCTCCCTCTCCTCTTCTTTTGCAAATACAGGATTCAAAGTCTGCCGAAATTTATGAAAGGACATTTATGTTGATAACTTCATGATTGGAAGAATTCTAAGGAATCGATTTCCTTTTCTTTCTTCGAAGCGAAACCGATACGCTTCATCTCAAATTTCCGGAACATAATTCAATATGACTTTGCAGTGATTTTCTACCATGTAAAGTTTGCGTAAGATTTATTTCAGGTAATAAAATCGATTAGAAACAACACCATTTACAAATATAAGGAAGGCGATTTTTATGCGTTTTGTTAGAGGTGTGGAACAACAGTCATGACAAACCACACACATAACTTCCATCATTTTGTTCTTTAGCCAAGATAAGAAAATGATTTACTTTTGGTATGCTGTTCATTAGAAAGGAATAAAACAGGCGTTATTTGATGTTCCCAAGCTCGATGTATGGATATACGATACGGAAAGACTTTTTAGTTTATATGAAAAGCAATAATTGAAATTGATAAAGCTGGATTAAACAATTCAAACTGCATTTAATCCATGTGAGGTAAGATTAAATTTTATACCAGTAATATTACATCTCATTTATATATTGTTTTTAGATGAATAAACAATCATAACTATTCCATTTTTTACGATCATAGTGAAAGAAATAAAATTGATTCATAGCCACAAACACGCTAATTGATCATTATTTTATCATTGACTGTACATATTTTATTTTGAATTAATTTCGCGTGTTATGCAAGTATGATTGAACATCCAATTGCTAAAGGCTGATAATTAGCTAAATTTAAATCTACATGTGTTATTGTGGCCTACTATCTTTGTCAACCACACTTCCACATTGACAGAATGAATCCTAGCGTTATGCTTTAATTTTACATCCAATACATAGTATGTATTAGTATGTCTAATTCCTCTGGTATTCTCAACAATATTACAGCTTGTTTGTGTGAAAGGGTGAAATATAGCGTTTGGCAAAGTACTTTATATTTCTTCCGGATGAAAAGTTTAATTTAAATAATTGGATTTGTGCTGTGGCCATGCCATTTTGCCGAGTAATTAAACCTTGCCGTTACATAACTAATTTATCAATAATTCTAGTTTTTTAGTAAATTTAGAGCTGTCAAAATGTCCAGTAACAAATTTACTGGCGTGAAGCGTATTCTAATTACATTCCCCACCGTAATCCTCGTGTAATGTCTTCTATAAAATCCATTTACAGGAGTTAGATGTACTTAGAAATAGCAGCAGCAACAAGGGTAGTATTAGTAGTAGTAATAGTATTGGTAGTGATAGTGGCATTAGTAGATAAATAAGCAGATAGTCCAAACTTGGCGTTTAAGAACTAATAAACATACAAACAAATTATAAAATTAACAAATAATTATACCATATTATTTATCTGTGAATAGAAAGGGCGAGAATACAAAAAGAAAAGATTCCACTGTGAGCAAAATTATAACATGATGAAAATAAATACTAATGATGAAAAAAATACTAACCAAAACAGCTGTTGTAGATGAAAACAGCTGCTTATGGTATGGAAGAAATCGGTTTGAGAAGTGAGATGAGATGAGAAGTCGTCAGCGTGGATGAAGAAGTCAGCGTGGAGATGAGAAGTTAAGCAGAATGAGAAGTAAGCGGGGAATACGAGAAGTTCATGATGGAGGTGGAATGACTCAAAAATTCAATTCAGTTGTTAATTCAATATGAGATGTCGCATGTAACACTTGCCAACCACCTCCACGATAATGCTGGTATGCAGGCATGGGATTCTTTTATTCTACTAATACCTGCTATATTGAAGGCGAGTTCTGCTTTTATCTAAATTGAGATTGATTTTTAAGCTTGTTTCAGAAGGAGAATGGTAGCAGTATTAGTGAAAACAGTATTGTTTAGCTCGTTTAATGGTCTCAACTATATTTTGTATAGATGACATTCTACACTAAAAACCAATCTACAAGTGTTATAAAATGGTTCTGATTTTTGTAATCAACCTATCAATTATTATTGGTTTCAAGCGAGTTCAAAACTGAAGAAATATCTTCACATCTATAGGGATCTTCTGGTGTAAAGTGGATCCTAAGTCCATTACCATGTTGTCATAATTTCTTCAATGAAGTCCATTGACAAGGCGTGGATAGAGCTAGATAGAGCTTGTGATAGAAGCAACAGAATGAGTAGGAGGAGGAGGAGGAGGGAGGGAGGGAGGAGGAGGAGGGAGGATTTCAACCTGTAACTTTTCAACAATCCGCCTAAAGTAAGTACTATAGAAAGAAATACAAGGATGCCTATAAAAGTTAATTTTCATTGCAAAATGCATATTACCCAGTTATTTTCAAGCCAAATTTGTAAACACTTTCTGAGCATCCGTATAATATTGAAACTTTATAATTGTAAACAACAACAACATGATGAAAACGAAAATACACATTTATTTTGTATTCCTTCCACTGAGATATCTGAGGGTAATAACTCAAAAAATATGAAATCGTTCAATAGAGTTAAAGCTGATTTCAGTTCAAGTATGTCACTGAACGATTTACAGCCTCTAATACATATCCGTTTAGTCTAGATTTTACTTTTAATTTTTAATTAGTAATTATACATAGTCTAATTATTCTTGTTTAATTTTTTTTTTACTTTATTTGAATAATAAAACAATATTACTAATTAATCTCCATTCTAACGTGTAAGCATCAATTTTATTCTTTGCCTCGATATATCCATTTAGTCTAATTTTACTAATTTTTAATTAGTAAACTATAATATAGTCTAATTATTCTTGTTTAATTGAATACTTTATTTGAATAATAAACAATATTACTAACAAAGAATGTGTATTATTATTATATTGAAACAATCAAGATCTCTACCTTTCCTTTAATTATTGGTGAAGTCTTAAAACGTTCTACCAGTTTATTCCAAACGTAGAGGAGAAGTGATTGTGTGATTCACAAAACAAGTACTGCATAAGACTGAACTGCAGGACATTGATTTTGAACAGGAATGAACAGGTCTGTGGAACTTATACTCAACTATACATAGTCATATATTATGTATGACTAAATCAGATAACTTTTGAAAACAAGCAAGCAAGTACATAAGAAGTCAGAATTCCAGTTCCATATACTATTAATTAATTAATAATAATATTAATTGAAGTGAATTCCATCTCTTTCTTCCAACAGTACAAACTACTGGAAAATTTTTTAAAACTTCAATTAATATTATTATAATAGATCAATAATAGTAAGGAACTAAACATTATTCACAATCTTGTGTTAAATTTCAGTACAAGTTCTTTTGTGAAAACTGTAATAATTTTAAGTGAAAATCTTACAGTTAAATTTAAACAAATGTATGCACACTTTGAATTAAACCAAAAATATCAAGTGTTGTTTTCGATTAGATGTGGAAACGCTTTGCAGAAAGCTAATCTTTGAGAAAACACACGTTGAAGATTGTGTAATAGTTTTATTTATTGTAGGCTAAGCATGTTATCATACAGAGTTGTGCTGACTGAGCTACATCAGCAGCCAAGTCCAAGCAAATTCCATTTGTCAACTAAAATGGCTACCACATTCCAACTACTTCATCAAACAACTTTTATCATTGCTCTCTCTTCTGCCCTCTCTCTCAAGTATGGCGACTGAAGTGGAGGAGGAGTTGTATTCATCTCCAGCCCACCATACTTTAGAGAGAGAGAGGAGTACTTTTTCTAAACTACTGAAGCTGTTTGAGGCAGGATGACGACGGCGGCGGCGGCCATACTTTATGAGAGACAATAACGTTGTTCTCACTTCACATTATAGAGACTCTTGTTTGTGAGAGGATAAACTTGTTCTCTTTAAAATGGCGCTCTTTCCATTAGTAGGAACACTAACAAACTGAACTTGGATAAATAAAAGAAACAAAATTGAAATATTTGATACATTTCCATTTGATTCCATTATAAACAGTAGAATATTACACAGACACACACATTACTATAATCTAGTTCTAACTGGGCAAACATTTCTTCTTCTGCTAAAATGAAATAAAGCAATCCAAAAGTTCTTTCTTCTTGGTGATGTCAAGCACACACATTAAATCCGGAATCATTTGAACAAGCCAAAATGAATGTGAGCATTTTCAATTGTAATAATATTTAAAAGTTAAGTAAATTTCAGACAGAATTGAAAACCGACTGGAACATCAACTGTTGTAGCTTGCAATTCAATGCTCTTGTTCTCATGAAAACGTACTTTATTTATCAATTCTGAAAATTGATCAACACTTATAGACATTATCAGTCGTGATAGTTTCTTAAAACAATTGCTATTATAACATTTACTTGTCATTTTGAGGTTAATAATGAGAGATTAGAATGAAGAAACACAATACTGTTTTTACATATATCATATACGTGTGTATTCAACAACGCACAACAACAAACTGACGCAAAACTTTCACCTACTCAAGGCTTATACAATTTTCGTATATTGAAGCTCTTTCCAGAATAATGAAAGGTGAACCATCATGTTTATTTATACACTTCATAACATATTCTTCGCTATTAAAATGATCAATATTTGTTTCATTCAATGTTGATAAATATCGTTCTGGTAGATAACATTCAAAATAACCTTGTTGAGAGTCAATAACTTCATACAATTTTAGTAAAATACGAAATCCAAACCTTGTTTTAACAATTCGCGCATTATCTATGTGAAACCAACTATCTCGTTCCAAGTCTGTTAATCGAACCACAGGAACAAACTCACGTGATTTATCGTTAAATTTTGTAGATCAAATACTCTTGAAGCTTCCATTGTAGTTACATACAAGTGCGCACACAAACACAAGTTTATTTATAAGCAGTAGTACTCAGACTGATGTGAAAATATTCTCTGTCGTCATCAGTTATGTACACAGACATGATGAAACATGTCAACAACAACAACAGCAGCAGCAGCAGCAGCAGCAGCAGTCAATGAACTCTTTCAAGCTTGTTGTTGTCGCCATCGCTGCCAGCTACATATTCTAAGGTCTCTTTTTCAATACGAATTAATTTATTTGCATTTAATTGTATTGGTCTGTAGAACGATAAATATTCATTGATATCATTTAGATCGACTGTATCTAGAAAAATTCTCTTCAATTGTCTAGCTAGAAAAACATTTCCATTTCCACTTTTAGCTTGTGATATTGCTTTTTCACATGAGTCATACCATTGTATTAATTGACATAATTTAGTTTCTAAAACTGTCGTGAAGCAAGCCAATTTTGTGGAGTCATCTGTAACAAGAGATTTGAATTATATTAGCGGTATTAACACAGTAAAGTGTACCTTAGTAGAATCTGTTTTCAAGTTACAAATTCTTGCTTTATGATAGTGTAAATCGTAACCACAGAAACGCATAGTATCTGCTTTCCATTATAAAGAATCCTTTTCTTGCATAATCGCGTTTTACTCTTGCTACTATAGAATGGACACTGTTTAAAAGATCTCATTCTTGTTGTTGATTCGCTAAAAATCACACTGTTCCACATTTTTGTTTTATCACCATCTTCACTACTCATCAAAAGTTCTAAATAATGAGCACTCGAAAACAAGCTACATCTTCCACCCTTTTATTATGAATTTTGCACACATCAAATGTCCAAGAGTTATTAAATTTAGAATAATCTGGTCGTTCTAGGAGTTTCGGGAAGCGCCTGCACATTCGGATGTAACTTCTTCAAAAAATTAGTCTTTTCCAATCCTTTAGTATAAATACAATCATATGCTTGAAGACATGTTTTCAATAAATTTTCTGAGTAATCGGTGTCCTCATCCCAGCGGATCATATGGTAATGGTATTCAAGATATGTGACGTCACGGTACTGTTTCCATGGTAGTAGATGTTTTCCATATGGACTTTTAAAATGTAACAATACATATTTATGATTTTGATCTATCAAGGCGAATTCTTTCAAAATAATAGTGTTTCGAGAGTCTTTAAACCAATGAAGTTCACAAACTGCAAATTTACTTTTAATTGATGATTTCTCCTTATTCGAATTATCCTCCTCCTCCTCCTCCTCCTCCTCCCTCCTCCACCTCATCCTTCTCCTCCTTCACAGATGAAACGTCACTCAATAAATCACATTGAATTGCCTTGTCTGCAATTTTATGAGTTGAAGGTTCCTCCTTAAGATTGATTAAATCTCCGTAAAACATTTGGGTGAATTTATAATATCGCCTACCTCTTGTTCAGACTCCATGATTTCAAAACTTGTTGATGATGATGATGCTGAGTAAGACGACACTAAGGACAATGATAATCTTTCTGTAGATGCGACTCTTTTCATTTCCAGAACACAACTAAACAAAAAGTTAGTTCTTCATTGCTTTATAACTTAGCGATTCTAACACAATCTAGTGTCATTTTATTGAACTTCCTTCACAAGCGATGTGAGAGGCTGATATTCAAATTGTTTATCACTTATCAATATACAATAAGCTGTTGTATGATCGGGTATCTCATTTGAAAATTCAAAATCTAAACGTATATCTGTTGAAACTTTTAAATGTTCAGACTGATGTGAACAATCTAATACTATTATCGGTGTATCGTTTTTAAAGGTAGTAAAATCAATTTCATGACCATATTCCATATTAATAGGCAAATTATAGTAGCTAGAGGCAAATTCCAAGAACATTTTATACATTAACATTTCATTACCTAGAAGGCTGTCATATGGGAGGTAATCTGAATTTAAAATAATTTAACATTGTAAAGTTTGCATAGATCGTATTTTGCCATTGTCTTTGAAATTGAATTCTTTCTATTTGTTTGGAATGCAAGAATCACAAATCGAGGTACATCTGTAGCTGAGGCAGTTTTATTGTCCATGAATGTTGTTTAGACTTTGTAGAATTGGATATTCGTGTATTTCCCAATTTCGAATGATATTCTTAATGGTCTGTCAGCGTCCAAAATCTGTAGGAATTTTAAACGTACATGATCTTCGAGTTGTAAATAGGAACTTTCCAAACTAATTTTGTGATTGCTATTCTTGCAAATGAAGCATTGAATATATTGAATTGTGATCATTTGATGCTCTAAGAAATACAAGCTCCTGTTTTACATTTAAAATTATTTGTTGGAAATCTTCAAAAACGGTAAAAGTAATTTCATTGGAACACAAAACGAAAAATTAGATGGTGGAGTATGTTCATAACCATTGCGATCGAATCCTGCTAAATGAAAGCAATTTTATCGGCTGCAGACTGTAATAAAATAGATTTTATTGATGATGTCACACCTGACAATCTTGTTTTTGCTATTTGCACTCCTGCGAGTTCGTAACGAATTTCACAAATAAATAGCCAACTACATTGCTAGTCAATGTACAAGCAACAGATACCACCTCTGCCTTTGCTCCGCTGTTGTTATGTCTTTTGACTTTGTACATAGTACATTTCCTTCGACAATTAGAAATGATTTACAAGGTAAAGTATAAAGATCCTGATGATTCAGAGGAATTCGAATTTGATCCGAACTTCCAAGCTTTGAGCTTGCGTAGGGTGTATGTGAATGATATTAAAGTTGTGTTATATCATTGAAATAGTCTACTTTAGAGTCTACATTGAGAACCTCACTAATTATGCCGACATTTTGCCAGTTGGACAGAAAACTAAGTTTTTGTAGAATTTGTGCGCTCTGCAATGTTAATAGCTCAGGCTCACAAGCTCTACTGAATGTTTTGTTTTCTTACACCCTTGTACCTTGATATTTTTTGCTTTTTCCTATACCACATTCCTCCTCCTCCTCCTCCTCCTCCTCCTCCTCCTCCTCTTCCTCCCTCCTCCTTGTTTGTTGAAAACTATGTATCCCATTGTCTAATCTCTTACTTTCCTAATATGCAGGACGATAACAATCTTATCACTTCTAAAGTCCAAAGGATTACCTTCCTGATCGGTAACCTTCACGTGCACTGATTGAATAGTGTGTGTATTAAGAGGTAGATATATTAGTGGAGTTGGTTTTTCATATATTAAAAATCCAGGATCTGCAGTAGGCATAAACTGATGTATAATATGACTTGATTCACCATCATTATAGACACCCGTTACCAAATTACAAGAAATATTTATCAAACTCAATTGATTGATGTTGACTATGTTTGTTGAATAATACCACTTATTTGGCTCTAAAATAATTTTATCAAAACCTAAAACAGATGCTACACTTGTATTTGATGTAAAATCTACAGGATGGCTAGACATAATCTTGGTTTTCAATGTATTGAAATTTCCTCTTAGAATTAAATATTCTTTTTCTCGCTAGACAATGATAATTTCTCCTGTATTGTTTTGAATATATCATCAATTTTAGGCTCCAGTAGGCAAATTAATTGTTCGACCAGCGTATGTAAATGAAGAATTCACACCTTCAATAATATTTGCTATAGAATTGCAGGCCCAGAAACTGAGCAATGCTAATTCATTTTTCATTTCGATCTAATTCCAAAACATTTGGCAATAGGGTATGCATATCACAGCTACACGATGATAATGTAATTAACGCCATTGAATGCGTATTGCTCCAATGTTAAACTATAACTGATTGAGAAATAAGAGACACAGGTGACCACAAACATAAGAATCACAACTTTCTGTAGTCGATCTAAATTATAGTAGATTTTAACATGTGGTGATTGTGTTTAAAATATTTTTACAACACTAAGTCGAGCTTCTAATCCACCTATAGCATCAAAATAGTAAATATTTTGTTTTTGTTTGTTATATGCTACCCAATTTGATCCGTCACCTTCAAGTGAATCCAAGTTCACTATTCCACGCTCATTACAAAATATTCTATCTGGCAGGGTGTCAAGCATGAAAAACGCCTCTTATTTTTATTTCTAATAATTTAGAATAATTGATCAAATCTATATTTGAAAGTGATCTATTCAGATTAATATTCATTTTCTATTCTTTCTCTTGCCAGCTCGTTTCTTTTGGTCTCTTCCTTTGTCTCCTTGTTGTATGTAGTCTTCACCAAGAAAAGTATTACTAATACTAGATGTTGGATTTCTTGTCGGTTGTGCTGGTGGAAAATTCAGAATTCTCCCACCTCCTTGATTTATAGGAACGCAAATAAAACCTTTACCTTTCACCTGTTTCCTCAAATTTTCTATTGCTTGTTGTCTCAGTAGATTATTGTTTCTCTTCCTAGTTTAAATTTACATTTCTTCTTTGTTGCTCTACTACGTCTTCTAGCCATTTTAAACCAGATCCAAAAAATTTCGCTTTACCTTTTAATCAAATTTGTAACAAGATAAGCTGCTGCTCTTCTGTTAATGTTGAATTTGGATCTTTAACAACTTCCCAGGCTTCACATTAACTGTCTATCAGCAACAGCACGCGATTTTGTATCACTATGTGTGGCGTAGAAAATATCGTGTCGCCTACAAGCCTTGTCCAAATTATTAATACCTTGTTGATTTTTTTGCCAAACGCCTCTCCTAGTTTTGTTCCGGGTCCGCAGAATTCGTAACCGCCAGGAAGATGTAATTCAACTGGTAAATAATCAACTGTCTTATTCAAAATAGTACTACCTAAAGTGCCAAGTGAAGAAAGTATACCTTTTCCTCTTATCCTTCGATTTGTTTTATTCAAAGTATTGTAAATAGCTACCATGTTCACTCCATGACAGTCACTTCACAACTAACACATTTGTTTTGTTAATGTTAAAAGTTTTAATACATTTCAATTAGCACTCGGCTGACTACAATCTGCTAAACTTGTCTACTGTCTGTAAAAATTACAAACACTTTGATTAAACACTGCTAATTGTAAATACCATTTTGATAGTTCTTGCTCAAAAGAATTGTCTATCTTATAATTCATACCTGACTTTACACAAGAACTTATATACAATAGTGTATCACTTCGTATTTTTTCAAATTCAGCAATATGCGCAGAAAAATTGTGTGAGTTTTCCTCCTGTGTTATATTTAATACTGCATTTGTACTGCATTGTGTCATATTTAGAACTGCATTTGTACTGCAATGTATTTTAATCACTGCTGTATAATTGAAATACAGTAAAATTACAATTGCCAACAAGCATAGGTATATAAAGATTATCTCAACAATTTCTATTATTTTATAAGTTTTATCTCTTAATAGAGAGAATCGATTATCATTGTTGTTGTTGTTGTCGTCGTCGTCACCGCACATGGTGTCCTTCTAAATTCTCAATTCATACTAACAGAAATAAACAAGCTGTGCTAATACCTACCAATATTTTAAATAAATATCGATTTTTTCGATATTTTTGATATATCGAATTTTTTCGATATATCAATATCGCTCGATATATATCGATATCGCTCGATATCGCTCGATATACCTTGATATACACGTATATTTCATCCCGATCCCCCCAAAATGGCGATTACTCACAAAAAAAAAACAAAATGGACGAATTCTCCCCACACAACTCCCATCCCAGGGGCGGGGCCACGCCCAAACACTGGAGGGGGATCTGGAGGGGGGTCCTGCCCTCTCATTGGCCAATCATACCCCTCCTCTTACCCCCCCACACTAAAAACAAAATGGACGCCACCACGCCAAACCGGTCGGAAAGGGGGCGGGGCCACGCCCAAACACTGCGGGTAGGGAGGGGCATCCTGCCCTCTCATTGGTCAACCCTACCCCTCCCCTCAACCCCCACCACTCTTACAAAATGGACGACCACTGGCCGGACGGGTGGAAAAGGGGGCGTGGCCACGCCCAGGGGGCGGGGCTATGGTGGGGGGTGCTTGCACCTGATTGGCCGGGCAGTACCCTCAAATATACACTACTGACGTCACGTCTGACTTTCAGTGATTTAATTTCGAACATATTTCTTAAAGAATTGGTAGGGTAATCAAACGGGCAGAAAACATTGTGCTTTTTATAATAAATACATCTCAAGAATTTATTCTGCATTCGTTCCAGTATTTGAATCTGTTCATTATAATATGGATTCCAAATTTCGCTAGCATATTCCATCAGGCTTCTTACAATTGATTTGTATAACAGTACCAGAGGCACTATGTCTCCAAAGGGTGAGCATGTCCTCAAGATGAATCCCATCTGCTGATTAGCTCTGTTAGATATGTAATCTACATGTGCATTGAAAGAAAAATCAGAACTGAAAACCACTCCAAGATCATGAACGATTCCACCTTTTCTAAAGGTATACTATTTATATGGTAAACATGTATGAAAGGAGAAGACTGTCGAGTAAAACTCATGAATTTACATTTTCCTACATTTATTTTTAGTTCATTTGTAACACACCACTTGGACAAATTGTCAACGTCAATCTGCAAATCATAATCTCTCTGATCATTGACTTCTTTGAACAACTTGACATCATCTGCATACAAAAGACATTTTGATTTATTGTTTCCAGATGGGAGGGCATTGATGTATAAAATAAAAGGAGTGGCCCAAGGTTAGAGCCCTGAGGTTTGATGTGCACTCAAAGAATTCTGATTTATATTGTTGAATTTTTACATATTGTTTTCTTGCTTGAAGGTAGCTCTGAACAAGATGAACCAGAGTATCACAGAATCCTAACACTTTAAGTTTTCTTATCAGAAGTCTATGGTTGATAGTGTCAAAAGCTTTTGATAAATCTGTGTAGATAACATCAGTACGCCCTCCATTATCTAGAACATGTGACACTTCATTACTAAAAACCATAAGATTGGAAACAGTGGAGCGACGAGGTAAAAATCCATGCTGCTGGGGTGAAATAATTCTCTGACCCTGATCATAAATTATGGAATAAATAACTTTTTCAAAAACTTTAGAAAAACAATTTAAAATAGAAATTGGCCTGTAATTTTTTATATCACTTCTATTTCCAGATTTGAAAACTGGAGTAACCCTTGCCACCTTCCATTTTGAAGGAAATTTACTCGTCCTCAAAGATAAATTAAAAATAAATTTCAACGGCTTTATCAAGACTGCGGCACAGCCTTTAACAATAAAAGTTGGAATTGCATCAGGACCCTCAGAGCAGCCAGACTTAAGCTCATTAATCGCAGACAGGATGTCATCAAAAGAGACTGACCCAACACCCCCATTCAACAATGAGCAGCACTCAGACATCTCAGGAACCCCCTCTTGTGCATCAGGTGTATCAGCCTCATAAACAGATTTAAAATATTTAGAAAACCCATCGACGATATTTGCCCCACAGTAGGACTCTCCGTCAAGTGCCATGGTCGACTCCACAAAAGAAGTTTTTCTTTTCGAATTCACATACTTCCAGAAATTTTTAACATTATTTCGCAAACTATTTTGAATTCTACTTAAATAAGCCTCATAGGCTGCTGAAATTCTAGTTTTAAGAGATGCTCGTAATGTTTTAAATATATTATCATGATAGGGTGAAGTTCTTCTCTTTCTTGAACACTTATTCTTCAATTTCAAATCAGATATGATATCATGTGTGAACCAGGGAGGATACTTGTTATTTGAAAAAATCACCCTCCTCTTAGGAATGAACTCATTGAAATGATGGTAAAGTATTTTATAAAACTCATCTACTGCCGAGCAAAATCAAAACAAAATTAAAAATGAAAACTACTTTCAAAATTAAAATAAAAATTCAAGATAAAAATTAAAAAATAACATAACTTCAAAAAATCACTATGATCACAAAGAGAACACGTTTAAAAATAATACTATTAATGTACCTAAGTCATTAAGCTACAAGTTTAAATATCAAAAATATAAAACATTTTTATATAAGCATTAGTGAATCCGTATTCAACAATATTTAATCTACAAGCTTCAAAAAGAATTGAAAGATTTAATGAAATATGTTTTAAAGAGAAAATTAAATTACTTAATAAATCAGTACCGGTTAGCTACTTTATAATAGATAAAAACAGGTTAATTGAACTACGAAAAGGTGATCAAAATAATTTAACATTTAGACGGGAACAGCTTTGAGGTCTTCTTCAGTATTGATCACATAGATTTGGCCCTCAGGAACCACTCTTATTTTTTATTGTTCCGGATCGGTCCACCCAAACATATTTGTAGCCAAATTGTCTCTGCAGTTTCCTAGCCTCAGCAAAAAGCTTTCTACGTTTTGCAGTCAATGACAAATTTATATAAATCTGTCGCAGCCCACCTTGTAGTCCAATGTGTCGAGTAGACAGGTCCTTCACCTTTTTTCGGCCATCCAACAGTGCGTGTGTATGTGATCGACTTATGAACTTCACAAGTTGATGCCAAGTATCATTGAGAGAGAAAGAGAAAACTGCACCAAACGTGTTTGTTGGGACTGTGTGCGACAACAATGCACAGTGCAGCAACTATGCACAGTGCGAATAGGATAGAGACATCAGCAACTGGATTGTGCTGAACAAGAATAGCAAACTCCCATCTAAGCAATGCTGACTTCTTGACGTGAATCGCACTATAATGTTACGCAGCTTTGACACAATAATCCAAAGACTTCTAAAAGTCTTTAAGATCTTTAAAGTCTTTAAAAGACATTTTCAAAGTCTGCAATAATCTGCGAGATTCAGCATTTATAGGTCAAGTATTGTGTCAAAGCTGCGTAACATAAGCTGTTTACTGATTTCCAAATCAGCTGGTAACCGCCAAATCAAATGCATCCTGCTATACCGGGGGGTATGCAATGAAATGATTAAAGATGTCCATGAAATGTCCCAAAAATGATTAAATTCTTTTTTCAACATAATATTACATACATGATTAGGAATCAAATTTGAAATCATGTTATGTGAATCCAATTATTTATGAATACCATCAATGAGATGTGCTATATTCTCATAAATGCAAAGTTCTGCCCCACGTTTAAAAGGATCAAATGTATTATCAGCTTTTGCAATGGAGTCTGTCGAATTGTAGCCGCGATTGATTTATTGAATTATTCAATGTTGGAAACTTTTGTATTTTTTAATTTTTGTGTCATTCTGTTTCAATTAGCTAGTTTATAGTTTGGTTGGCTTTAGTGGAATAAGTTATTAAGATACATCTGGACTTTTAGATGTGAATTTAGTTGCAGTGATTTAGATGAATTGAATGATGATGATGTGATGTAGTGTAAAATGTGTGTACATCATGTACAAAATGTAGTATACATAATTGTGTACAAAATAATGTAGTGTACATCATCATTGATGATGATGATGTAGTGAATTTAGATGTGATTTAGATGTTTATAGTTTGGTTGGCTTTAGTGGAATAAGTTATAGAAACATCTGGACTGTTTAAGCAGTTTTGGTGAATTCCAGCTGGTTACTCACACATTGTTATGTTTGTTGTCTTCAAATATTCACTGTAAAACTATTGTCCTTTGAATCATTTGATTGGACTGAAATATTGTTAGATATAGTATAAACATCATAAATTTATTATCACTAAGCCAGCTATATTAGACAATCCATGAAAAATGAGATCTGCCTACAGCCACCTAAATGGAAGAAGATGCATAAACAGTATAAGAATGAGAAAGAAAGGGGAGTAATGTATTCTATGATGAATAGTTTAATTTTAATTTTCTCTTTCCTATTGTTTGATTAACTCGTGAATATCCAGTTTCAATTGTTGAATAATTGAAGTTTAATTTTGAACTCTTTTTTGTTTTGTTTTATTCAGACGCCTAGACAGACGCCAGTTGCGTCGCAAGGAAGAGCACTCGGCTTTCGAGATGCTGCGTCCCGGTTTCACTCGGATCTCCCTTCCCTACTTCATGTCCGATGCCGAGGTCACGTATGTGCTGGAAGCCGTTAAAATGGTTGCCACCGAAGGCTGGAAACTGTTGCCACAGTATCTGCTCAATCCAGAGACAGGAGAGTGGAGACATCACACTAATTCGGTGAGTGGAATAGCAAATTGTGATCTATAAGAATAAATTTGCTGCCAACCAGCCCAACGGCTGCAACTTGAGAAGAAGAAGAAGAAGAAGAAGAAGAAAGAAGAAGAAGAAGAAGAAGAAGAAGAAGAAGAAGAAGAAGGAGAAGAAGAATAAAGTTTGTTTTAATTATACGCTATTATATGACATTTTATTGATTAGAAATAGATTTTTCGGGACTGATAACTTGAAATTCAGTGTTGGACTTCTTAACCTATATGTTTTCCATATTCCCCATAAGGGAAAATTGGATGATTCGGCAAGGCGGAACACCCGAAAGGGTCTCTCCGCCAAAAAAGCCATAAGCTTATTAATGATTGATTAGAAATAAGCTAACACATGATGAAGACTTCTAAACCAACAAAAAATCATTTTACCATACCTACCCATTTAAAATAAGCTGACTTTAACTAACTGTCGCTCAAACCTCGTCTTCGGTTTAGGTGAAATAGTGCCTTATTCCTGGTTTTATTTTTACAATTGATTGATCAATTCCTTGATTAGATTCTTGGACTTACATTATCTCAGTATCTTAGCTAGTACTGGATTCAGGTGTCTTCTTTCTATTCTCCATCTTCTTCCACTTTATTCTTCTTCCACTTTATTCTTCTTCTTCATCATCTTCTTGCACTTTTTCTTCTTCTTCTTCTTCCACGTCGTCTTCTTCTTAATCTTCTTCCACTTCTCTTTCTTCTTCATCTTCTCCACTTTTACCTTCTTCTTCATCTTCTTCTTTTTCTTCATCCTCTTCCTCTTCCCCTTCTTCTTCATCTTTGCACTTGTTCTTCTCCTTCGGCTTCTTCTTCCACTTTTTCCTCCTCCTCCTTCTTCTTCTCTTCTCCCACATCGTCGTCTTCTTCTTAATCTTCTTCCACTTCTCTTTCTTCTTCATCTTCTCCACTTTTACCTTCTTCTTCATCTTCTTCTTTTTCTTCATCCACTTTCTTCTTCTTCATCTTCTTGCACTTGTTCTTCTTCTCCTTCGTCTTCTTCTTCCACTTTCTTCTTCTTCTTCTTCTTCTTCTTTTTCTTCTTCTTCTTCTTCTTCTTCTTCTTCTTCTTCTTCTTCTTCTTCTTCTTCTTCTTCTTCTCCTCTTCATTCTTCATCTTCTTCTCCTCCATCATCTTCTTCTTCATCATCTTCTTCTTTATCATCATCATCATCATCTTCTTCTTCTTCTTCTTCTTCTTCTTCTTCTTCTTCTATTTCTTCATCATCATCATCTTCATCTTCATCTATGTGAATACTTATTAATGATTGTATTCATCCACTTCTTTTGTATCATCATTCCATTCTTAATGGTTAGTATCTCTATTCGCATTATCTCTATATAAATCTATGAGCAACATGCAATTTGCGTGTGTTTCAAGTGTTCAAAGACCTTTTGTCTCTTCAAAGACATAGGTCTGTTAAAGATTTCTATGTGAATATATATTAATGTATTCATCCACTTCTTTGTATTATCATTCCACTCTTAATGGTTAAGTATCTTTATTCTTGATAAATCCATTAGCAACATGCAATTTGCGTGTGTTTCAGGTGTTCAAAGACTTATGTCTCTTCAAAGACATAGGTCTGTTCAAAGACTTCTATGTGAATACATATTAATGTATTCATCCACTTCTTTGTATTATCATTCCACTCTTAATGGTTAAGTATCTCTAATCTTGATGAATGTCTTAGCAACATGCAATTTGCGTGTGTTTCAGGTGTTCAAAGACCGCAAGTGGCTGGGCTCGATCCGTTACGTAGATGGCAAGATGAGTGTGCACGAGAGACGCATCTCAGGCGTGGCTGCCTGTCCCGCCGATCACAACGATTGTCTGCACACCGCCAGAAACATATTCAACAAAGCTCGCAAGGTGATTGAAACAGATTTATTTCACTTTACAATCTTTCAAAACCAATTCAATTCCACTTGAAATCCTTAGTACAGTATTAACAATCTTTCACAAAGATTACCATCATTAAGATGGAAGGTAATGAGACATTGCAACCATACAGTTGCTGTTAAATCATAATAATTAATTGAACGAAATTCCTAATTATTAATGCCATATAATATTCTGAAGACTTTTGCTTTTGCAAATATTGACAACAGATTAATAGCTAGTAAGGAATTCGATGAACGCTACTGCACAAAAAACTTTCTCCCCGGGCGGGAATCGAACCCAGCACCTCTGGTATTCAAAATTGGCTAAGTCAAAAATGAACGCTGCTATACAGAAGATCTCCGGTGGTCGAGTGGATAAGGCGCTGGTCATGAATGCCAGAGGTGCTGGGTTCGATTCCGGCCGGGAGAAAGTTTTTGTGCAGTAACGTTCATCGAATTCCTGCTAGCAACCAATCTGTTGTCAATATTTGCAAAAGCAAAAGTCTTCGAATATTATATGGGCATTAATAATTAGAATTTCGTTCAATTAATTAATATTACCATCATTCATGAAACAAATAAATAAATAAAAAATTGAAGGAATACTAGACTAAACAACTATACTTTTTGTCTCAGGGAAATAAATATTTCATAGTTCTAAGACTACATTAGTTAATAATTTGTTTCATTTATTTCCTATGTAAAAAATAGTCGCAAGTTATTGTATTGTTTGTTTGTTTTTCCTGAATAAATTTATATTTCTACTTCTTTTTGTACGGACGTAGTTTCGTCGAATGCCGAGAGATTGCGTTGAGTTTATCTTACATTTCTATCCTTTAAACGTATTTTTTTCCAAAATACAAATAAAACCTGTACATTAAGGAATTCTGACCTTTCTTCTGGCACAAACCGCATCTAAATCGGTCCACTCAAACCTCTACACGATCTGTGATTAGGTTTTTCCTAAATTCTTCTAATATATCTAGATTTTAAATATCCTCGAATTATTTAAGAGTTATAATTTCCGAATTTTGGAAGAATAATTTCTGATTGAACACTATTCATAGTTCAATTTGAAAAATCCTTCAATTATTCCACAGTTATAATTACCGAATTTTGGATGAATAATTTTCGAATGAATATTTAACATAGTTTAATTTCAAGTAACCTCCAAGTATTTTAGTTACTGTTTCTATTATTTAGTTATAGGAAGCGGTTGTTCCACTGCCAGAGAATTAGATAAGAGACAGCGCCTATCACTACCGTTGTAACGGTGACCGGCACCTCTAAATACAAAAATTTATGTGCTTCAAAATCGCTTCCCGGTTGTTCGGAACCCTCCTATCATTCTTCTCATTACCCAAGCACAAGCTTATAGCTTATGTGGGCATCATCCCTAGCAAAAATTCAATTTATTTACTTTTTGAATCAAGAAGGGGCAGTAGTAGTCTGCCGTATAGGATTACAGGCCCATAACTGTAATATTACCTTTGCAATGCTTGGGTGAAGAGGGTCAATAGCACCGTCATTTCTCTACATAAAATAACGTTTGTTGAAATTCTCATTCTGAAAAGAATATTATTTTCAGGGTGGTCTTTTTGAAATTTAAAATTTTCCATTTTAAAAACCCCCATAAAATATCAAAATTAGGGAAATTTTGGGAAGTTTTATCGGTTTTTCAAAGGCAAGAATACAGTATTTAAAATTCCGAAAAAGACCACCCCTAAAGAATAATATTCCTCTTTCAATAAACACATCAAACTTAATTTTATTTAAAAAATGACGGTGCTATATGCTCAAAGATTACAAAAAAGCATATTTGTTCTATATGGGCATAATCCCACCTACCGACTACCAGGTCAGTCCCCCTCTTTGGTGCAACCGACTACTACCTGTCAATACTATTTTGGTTAGTACTGTACCTATTTATTATTAAAAAGCCCTTCCTATCATTGACTGAAATTAATACGTACAGAATTTGACTCTTTGCACGCGCGGATTATTTCAACCCACGGTTACTTTCAATTATTGTTTCCAGATGGCACAAACGCTTCCCTCTAGCCGCCGACCAGTGCGTGATGTTTCGATCGCGCGCGTACCTCGCCACTGCGCTGGAATTCATGCTGCCCAGCGACGCGCAGGATCTGCTACTGGGCAATGCGAGGCCAAAGGTGCGGACGTGGACGTGCCTTTTTATGCGCCGCGCATGAGTACCACGGCTCCAGGGGCGGCGTGACGCCCCTCACCACACCCCCACACATCTTCGTGCCAGTCCCTTTGCCAGGTATAACAGCTTGTCGAGCGCTGGATATCAAGGCGAGGGAGGACGAGGGAGAGGTGTGAGTGAATGAATGAATGGATGAATGAATAATTTGCTTTTTATTGTTACTCAATCCATATGTCAAAAAGTAAGGCATATGGGCACAGTTAAATGTAAGCAATAAAACCCATGGTCAACGACCGTCAGGGTAGAGAGGTAAGTGTGTTGTTTAAATGAATAATAAACTCATTTTATTCAGTATAGGACGACTAGGCGTAAGACACCGGTTTAGTCAAGACAAGACGATTGGTCACGGTACTTCCACATAGTTGCTAGCAAGCAGCACACCGACTAGTCATTGCGTCTGTTTGTGCTAGCTTCATAGCAGCCAAGCGAATTACTGTGATTTGGGAAACGTAAACTAATCTCGTCCTTGTCTTGTATTGACTACCGGTGTACATAGCCTCTGGCACTGTCTTGGCCAGATTTTATTCTTATTTATTTGTTTGGGGCTTGATGATATTTTGTACAATGTATATTATACTGGGTGTCGCAAAAAGGATGGATGGATTTTAGTAGGATAGTATCATAGCCTCCTCTAATACCTGTATTAGAGGGAGGCTATGATAGTATCCGTGAACTAAGGAGCTGTCTGTGACCGCAGAGCGACACCATTTTGCAGTTTGAAGTATCCAGCCTTTTAGTATCAATAACGCAATTGACCTTGCAAGAAATCGCGTATTGTTGCTGTAGAACAATATTTCAATAGAATGAATAATCTGCAATCGTCGTCAGTCAATTGAGCTTTCCAGCAGAAAGTTTCCCAAGTCGAGCTTTATTGGCATGTGATTCTTCTTTCTTAAAATCACGTTTACTGTCGTAAATATCGCTACATAGAAGATTTAAATACCGTTACAATACATGAAAGAGTTGCTGCTGTATCAAAAGTTAAGGACCTATTCTGGGGCTTTTAATGAAAATTAACTGCGATGAAGACGCATTACATCCTTTCCTACAGTAATTTTGAAATATACTCGGTGTTGTTTTTGGGAGTTTTCTTACACAAATTCTCAAATTGGGTTATTTACTTAGTATTTTTGGTGTAAAGGGAAAGATAAATGTATGTTTTCAAACCAAGCTTTCTTATAACACTTTGAAAAACATCCGTTCTTTATGCGCCACCCTGTATTTAGGTGTTTTTGAATATAAAAAGCAGGATACAAATAATTATAACAACTAGAAGTTTGAATTCATTCCAAACACTCGTTGAACAGAGGATAACTTTCGGAACGGTTTGGTGAGAAATTTGATTTTATATAAACTAATAACGCCTTCAGTTGAACAATAATCCTCCAAATAAAATGGATAAAATTAAAGATCTCCATCTTTAATAGGCTATTATGTATTATTAGGCTATCAATTGGACGGTCTCCGGGTAAAAGGGAATAAGTCAAAGATACACTTATTACCTTTTTCTCCTCACAGAGTTACTTCTCCACTTAATACTTATTACAATATTCACACGTGAGTACTTACAACTCTTATATAGCAGTATGCATTTCTTCCCCTTATACCAGAAGATAAAGCTGTCAAAGAAGTTGATTTTCAATAATAATAAAAAATTGGAAAAATTGACTTACCTATTTAATTAATTATTAATTATTTATAATTAGGCCTATATTATAATTATTTAATAATTATAACAACTAGAAGTTTGAATTCATTCCAAACACTCGTTGATCAGAGGATAAATTTCGGAACGGTTTAGTGAGAAATTTGATTTTATATTAACTAATAAAGCCTTCAGTTGAACAATAATCCTTCAAATAAATATCTCCATCTCTAATAGGCTATTATGTATTATTAGGCTATCAATTATATGTGTATGTAGTATGTTTTATTGAGGAATAAACAAGATATTGATTGATTATTCGTGTAGACTGGACAGCCAAAGCCCGGTAACCCTGCACCCGTCAGGCAGCAGTCCCCAGATCCAGTTCAACGGCGGCAGTGGTCTGATGATGCGCGAGCGTTGCTACTCGCTCGACTCCAACAACAAGCTGCCGCTAGCTGCAAAAACCTCCGCTAGTAGCGCTGCTCCCGGCTCGCCACTAGCGCTGCTGCCGTTCAGCGGTCGCCAGCGGCAACGGCAGATCAGCTGTGGCAGTCAGACCGACCTCTCGCAGAGCGGGAATGAAGGGGACACCGAGTCTCGAGGAACTTCGCCGCCTACGTCTATGTCGGAGAATGCTGAACAGATTCAGGTGAGGGTTTCAATAGAAATAAGACATTTTACTATCAAAATTACACAGTACGATTGTTGTAACTCAAATCGATCAAATAATTTATTTATTCACAACAATACAATAAATTTTCATACAATAACAATTTAGTAGAATAGAATATTTATTGACCACAAAAAGACATCACAATTTGACATGTAGGCCATTCATTATATTACAATGAAGTATAATAATAAAACAAGATATATAAATAGATAATACCGGGTGGGGCAGAGTAATGAGCGATTTTGAAAAGGTTGTGTTAAAAAAACAATCAGTTTTTTAATATTGTGTGTATACCATCTTAAAATATATAAAAAAGCATTTATGAATATATAATGTTGACTGGTAATTAGAGGGTAGCTCAGGAGGACCTGCGTGAGTAAATTAATGAGAGGAACTGTGTGGAGTTAAAGAAATTAATGCGGTACTCACTTTTATGATATTAGCGGGTTTGCGATACATGGGGCTGCCATAGACGAGCGTCATCGGACAGCTACAGACAGCGACTGACTGATGAGGTGACTCCTTCTAGCGTTGAGGAAGGAAGTAGTGGGGGTAAGGACAGGCATATTCGCGACGGCACAAACTTATCTATTGGATTACAGCCCTATCTTTACCATTAACTTACCTAAGTTTTAAAAAAAACACCAGTAAGATGATGTCCATTCAGGCGTACACATTCTTCCAAGCGAGCCTTTAAGTTGTTCATCACATCCTACAGCATCGCCAGTGGGATTTGAATCACTTTCAACAGTGATTGAAACAGTGCTTCAACTGTTTGTGGTGGGTTATCCTGATACACTTTCCTGTTGCTACGTGTTTCCGTGCCTTTAGTATTATAGAGTATACCTTTCTTTAGATCTTTATTAATCTTAATTGATGTTTTAATAATATTTTTCTCGTTGCAGGTCTACTTAAAGGAAGTCACAAAAGAATTAGCCACCGAGATTAAATCAGAAATCCGCGAGGTGATCAACAAAGTCGAGGACGTTCTCTCGGAGAGTGCTGACTCGCTTGAAACCAACGGCTCGATGGAGGCTGGTAAACGCTACAGTGTCGACTTCAATGCTCAGCCAGTGTTGCCAATGCAGAACCAGTCTTACCAACCTGGCAGCTATACGGTGTACGGATCTCCTGGAGGCAATCAGTTCTACCAACCTATGGTGGCTATACCCAATCAGGTAATTGCAGTACCAGAAACAAATGAATCCTTTTCATTCAATTTCAGGTAATCTACTCTTCTCTTTCATCCTTCCCAACTATTTTTCCCCATCTCAATTATCCCTTGAATAATTTTGGCTTTACTTCAAGATAACCACCTCTTCTCTTTCTTTTTAAATATTTTTCTCAATATTATTTTCTATCCTAATTATTTTTAAAATAATTTCTGCGTTAATTACAGGTCCTACTCTTTTCCTACTTCTTCTTCTTTTCTCCTTCTCCTTTTTTTTCATTGTTCTTTTTCTTCTTCTTCCTCTTTTTCTTTTTTTAATATTTTTCTCAATATTATTTTCTATCCTAATTATTTTTAAAGTAATTTCTGCGTTAATTACAGGTCCTACTCTTTTCCTACAACCTACTCTTTTCTTTTCTCCTTCCAACTCCATTTTTTTTTCGACAATTGTCCCTCAAATAATTTTGGCTTCACTTCGAGATAACCACCTCTTCTCTTTCTTTTTAAATTTTTTTCTCAATATCCTCTTCTGTCCTAATTATTTTTAAACTAATTTCTGCGTTAATTACAGGTCCCACTCTCTTCTTTTCTCCTTCCAAGGTCAAGTCCTTTCCCAAGAATGGACATTCATATGTCCAAACTTCGCCTTTTCATCTAGATAACTCACAATTAATTATATCATCAGTATACTTTTGGTTCTATATCTTCACTTCGAGATAACCACCTCTTCTCTTTTTTTTTTTTTTAAATATTTTTCTCAATATTCTTTTCTATCCTAATTATTTGTTAACTAATTTCTGCGTTAATTAGAGGTCCCACTCTCTTCTTTTCTCCTTCCAAGGTCAAGTCCTTTCCCAAGAATGGACATTCATATGTTCAAACTTCGCCTTTTCATCTAGATAACTCACAATTATTATATCATCAGTATACTTTTGCTCTATATCTACTCATGGCAAAATTCATAAGCTAATGCAAATTTGACGAATAATTAGTTGTACAGTAGCCTATATATTTTATTATTATTATCTAGAATTTAAGCCGTCATATTTGTTATCTACATTAATAAAGTAATAAATCTAAATCTAAATCCCAATCTTTTGTTACTCAACCAATCTTGGCTTTAATTGCAGGTCACCTACCAGCAGATAACCACCACGTCTTCCCTTCCGACCTTCACCATGGGTCAACAGCAGCAGCAGCAGCAGCAGCAAGGTCCAACCCTAATGCACACGAACAGCAACGATTCCGTGTCGTTGATGTCCGATCATGTAGCCGAGTATTTGGCTGAGCTCACCTCTGAAGTTGTGTCCGACCTCAAGTCAGAACTGAAGTCCGAGTTTCGTGAAATGGTCAGTGGTTTCAATCAGAACAAGTTGTTCATTCATAAGTTTTCTATGTCATTTTATCTACGACCGTTTTATAACGCATTCATCACAGTTTCATAATTGAAATCGAAACCGTTGCTTTTTCGAAATTGTATTTGAAACTTGTATAGTAATGGCCTCATTACGATACCGATTGAACATTATGACATGTTTCTTGTTCATTCATAAGTTTTCTGTCATTTTTAATTTTATTTTATCTACGACCGTTTTATAACGCATTCATCACAGTTTCATAATTGAAATCGAAACAGTTGCTTTTTCGAAATGGGATTTGGAACTTGTATCGTAATGGCCTCATTAACATTATGAAACGTTTCTAGTTCAATCTGACCCACTTTTAAAACACTGGAACGGAACGAAACAGAATCGCAGCTGATAAAAGAACTGTGTAGTAGTTGCGTATGTTTATCTAGCAGCAGTCCTAACCTGTACGCTATACGGACAACATTGAAAATATGAAACATGGTCGTTTGAATCAAGGTTAGTTTAGATAATAATAATAATAATAATAATAATAATAATAATAATAATAATAATAATAATAATAATAATAATCTGTCTCGGGTGTGGCGATCCCCCGGGTTCCCGAGCAAGTTGGTTCTGCAGACTGGGTAGGAGCGTCCCAGGTAGTAGGATTGCATTTCGATTCATCTTCCAAAGCTTCAGATGTATGATGCAACTTTGTAGCATCCAATGCAATCTCAAGCAGAACCAGCGACCAAATAGGGGGTAGGTTAACAACCCTTATTCCCGACAGTGTACTGTTACAAGTCAAGACAGTATGAGTGCCTCTGACCATCGGCTGCAGTCGGATAGCAGTCAGGGATCAGGTGGAGAGGCCAATCGGACGGGATCCCAGTCGGATAACAACAGGGCTGGAACAACATTTTGTGTGGGACGGACGGACTTAGGAATGACCTGATGACCTGCTATGAAAGTAGCTCACCCAAGCGGAGAGGATACATGGAGAGGTTGAGAAGAATATGGACAAGCAAAACATCCAGGCTTCCATTCTCAGCCCAGAAGCTTCGTGATTATGTATCTTACCTCCCAGAAATGGTTATGTTGCTGCAAGTGTTGCCAATGTACCTGAGATACAGCCACCTCAGGAGAATGGTAGCAGCTAGAAGAGCAGAAGCCATTGAGGGTGAAGTAGTTGAAGTACCTGGCACAAACCTAGACATCAGCAGAAGGAACAAGAAGATTCACCACAGAATCTCTCTAGCCACAAGAGCTGGCTGAAATGGACCACTTGCTTGCAGAAAGGCTCCCAGAGGATATAGGTATTCTTGCACTCAATGATGCTGTGTATGAGCTTGCCTTGACTAAGGTCAAGCCTCGACCTGAAAAGAACCAATCAGTTGTCAAGACAAGCAGGAGAGTCATTGCTTGAAAGAAAGATTCTGTTGACTAGACAGCATGCATCTCACTTACAGAGTGTGATGGATTTCATAAGGCTTGGGAGACCATTCACCCCAAGAGTTAAATGCATTGCACTAAAGCTCAAATGCCAACATCACACTCTGAACATGCAGCTTCTGCTGAGTATTAAGCAGCACTGTCTAGACAGGATACGGGCACTAATGTTAGCTAAGCAGACATTGGTAAGGCGCATGAAGTGGATAAGTGACAATGAAATGTTCCACACAAGCCCTTCAAAACTTATCAAAGGACTTGGGCCTGCTGATGATGCTGAGAGTGTGACCCCAACAGCAGAGAGTGTTGAGAAGATTCTGGGGTCAATATATAGGAAGTCTCCATTTTTAAAGAGGGAAACACCAGCTTTGGATGCTTTTTGATACATTTTGCAGGAGACTCAGGGATGGAGCAGAAATGGAATGCCACCAAGTCAGTCAGGAGGAGGTAAGGAAAGTGGTTAGAGGCTTGAAGAACTTTGCCTCACCAGGGCCAGATGGTATAAATGGGTATTGGTGGAAACACCTTCCATGCACCCATAGACATCTGGCAAGAATTTTTACACATTTCCTGAAAGGCTACCAGCCAATCCCTGGCTGGCTTGTGGAGGGTCACACATTCCTGATCCCAAAGAAGGGAGACTTGTCTGATCCAAAGAACTACAGGCCCATAACCTGCTTGAATGTTCGCTACAAGATCTTCACCAAGATCATAAGTGATAGAATATTGGAGAGCATTCAACCAGTTTGGCAGCAGGTTTATGAGCAGAGGGTAGCAAGCGAGGCATGGCGGGATGTAAGGAGAGTCTCCTGATAGATCGGTGTGTCACTCAGGACTCTGCCCAGTACAAACGCAACCTTTCCATGGCCTGGATTGATTACAGGAAGGCATTTGACAGCACCTCCCACCAACTGTTGGTGCATCTACTGGAATGTCTTCCTGTGTCTCCTGATATAGTGAGATGTCTGAAGGATCTGTTCCCACTCTGGAAGACCCGTTTCAGATTGACAGTTCAGAGGAAAATGGTGTCTACCAGTTTGGTGACATATAGAAGAGGAGTGTTTCAGGGTGATTCCCTTAGCCCTCTTCTGTTTTGCATCTCATTGCTACCTCTATCTGTGGCACTAAGGCAGACGAAGGGGTACAACTGTGGCCCACCAGGTGAGAGAGTCCATAAAATCACCCATATTTTCTATATGGATGATTTGAAGGTATATGCAGCTAGCAAAACCGATCTCAAGCTGGCAATTGGTGTGGTTCAGAGGTACTCCAAAGATGTTGGCATGTCTTTTGGATTAGACAAGTGTGCAGTGCTCCATCTCCAGAGGGGGCGAATGACCGGTGAAGCTTAGGAAAGGCAGCTCATCGATGGCAGCAGCATGAAGGCCATTAGTGCTGGAGAGACTTATCGGTATCTTGGTATTGAACAGGAGCCAGGTTCAGGATGCCAAAAACATCAAAACAGCTCTCCAGTGAGTATAAAAGAGCGGTCAGGCTAATATGGCAAACTGAGCTTTCAGCTAAGAATACAGTAGCTGCCACAAATATGTTGGCCATACCAATTCTCACATACTCATTTGGAGTGATAAGGTGGAATGTGAATGAGCTGCAGGGACCTAGACAGAGACACCAGGAAGAGGATGCATATGGAAGAAGTTTGCACCCCTCCTCTGTACCAAGAGTCTACCTGCCAAGACATATGGGTGGGAAGAGGTCTTCTTGGCTTGGTGTGCTTCATGACAGAGTGGTTCTGGGTTTGGCCTGGCATGTGAAAGCTCTGATCCCTATTGCAATTGGTCAACACTCATGAAATTGCTGGAGTGGGGCATTTTGTATAAAGCAGCACAAAATCGCAGCAGAGCACCTTAGTCTGGACTTTGAGGCCTTGGGAGCCATTGCAAGTTCTCCCGTAAGGCTCAAATTAGAGTGGCAGAGGGTAGGCAGCTTCTCCAACAGCATATGGACAAGCCCATGCATGGTGTATTTTACAGGCATGTTGAAGAGTTAGGGCTGTCCAAGGAGTTGACTTTTGCCTTCTTGCGCTCTGCCGGTCTGAAGTCTGAGACTGAGGGTTCATGTTGGCATGTCAAGATGGCGTAATCAACACCCTGGCCTACCGTAGCAGGGTATTGCATTTGGATGTTCCTGATGTTAGCTGCCGTGTGCCACAGGCACCTGAAACACTGATGCACATTTTAGCATCATGCTCTGTGCATGCAGCTGCGGGTTACATCCACAGGCATAATGCTGCCCTGCAAGGTGCTATACTATCACCTAAAGGCACTCAGCACGGTATTGACAGATCGCCAGTGCCGCCATACGCTCCAGGGAAATTGAGTCACGTTGTGGAGAATGAAAGGTGTCGTATGTTGCTAGAACTGTTCATTCTCCACCACCAAACTTCTGACAGCTACCTGAGCCTGACATTGTCCTCCTAGATATCGTTGCTAAGACAATATTTGTAATAGAATTCTCAGCACCTGCTGAGGCAACATTACGGCTAAAGAGGAGGAAAAAACGGACCAAATAGCAGTTACTGATAGGAGCTTCACGGAGGCTGAATCCAGGCTGCCTCTGTAAGAATGGTGGTGTAAATATTAGGGTCTTTGGGCAGTATTAGACCATCGCGCTGCTTTCCGTTAAAAACAATTCGCACCTGTGAAGAAGGCTGCAATTTCACTTGCAGGTGGGATGCAGAAGGCGGTCATACTTAGGTCACTCCGTCTACTAAGAATGAATGATTTATTGGTCTCAGACCCAGTGTGATTACTCACCACATGGATATGTGGAGCAGTTATGCTGGAAAGCTCCTTGTCATCCTCCCCTTGAGAATCAGGCCCAGGGAAAGGTGGTCAAGCAAATCCTTCTAAAGGAAGGAAATAAATAATAATAATAATAATAATAATAATAATAATTCCGTGTAACCCTGATTTGTCAGGTCCGCTCCTGATCAGTTCAGGGTCTCTGACTCGACTGCTTTTAGGCAAGATTTAGATTGATAATGTTGATATTGGTTTTTGTTGGTCGTAGCTAAAATGGTGTATGCAATGGTTGTATTCTAGCCTTTAAACGACTTGTGAGATACCTTAAAATAACTCGCGGCGTTGCCGCTCGTATTTTAACCTCTGTATCTCACTCGTCGTTTAAATTCTCTCATAATACAACCATTGCATAAACTACTATTATAAGATATTTATGTTATTATAAGTACCGTACTCTTATTTATTGAGTTATTCATGTTATTTATAAATACTGGGGCCTGTTTCATGAACATTTAGAAGTCCTGTAGAAGGCTGACTCACACTAGACGTGCCAATTCAGACTAGAGTAGCGGCTGAGAAATTTTGCGCTGTTGTCAGATATGGAACCGGTAGAGCCAGGGAATGTCATAACGTTCTTGCTCTTGATCATAAATTGACAACGCTGTGTTTCTAGCATTGCCTATTTTGAACAGCTGATTTGATTCCCCTACATGATTAGAGTAGTCAGCTGGCAAGATTATTATTACACTTATTATACTGGGCCGGCGCAAAAAGAATGAATGGATTTGATGGGGATAGTATCCGGTGGACTAGAGCTGTCTGAGACCGCAGAGCGACACCATTTTGTAGGTTACAGTATATCCAGTTTTAGTATCAATGGCGCAATTGACCTTGCCAAAATCGCGTGTTGCTGTAGAACAATATTTCCAATAGAATGAATCTACGATCGTCGTTCAACGGAGCTGGCAGAAAGTCGAGCTTAATGGCATGAGATTCTTCTTTACTTGGAATTCAAGTTTACTATCGTGAATATCACGTTACATTGAAGATTTGAATACTGCAATACATGATTGAATCGCTGCTGTATCAAAAGTTAAGGACCAATTTGAGGGCTTTTAATGAGCATGTTAACGCATTAAGGCGTAATCTCCTTCTATGTCATTTCTGAAATATACTCAAGTGCTTTGGGTTTTCATACTAATTCTCAAATTGGGTTATTTACTTAGTATTTTGGTGTTAGGAAGATAAATGTATGATTCAAATAAACTTTCTTATAACACTTTGAAAAACATCCGTTCTTTATGCGCCACCCTGTACTTAGTACCAATATTATTTCATTTTAATTTTTTTTTATATATTTCTAGGTAAGCGCAGTAGACGGTCTAATATCCCCCGACGCCCGTTCATCATCGGTAAGCGAGAATGGAGATGGGGACAGTGCAGCCAACTCGGGCGGAGCGAAAAATGGAAAATGCTGCAGCCATTCGGTGAAACGCAATGGATCCACGGATGGAGGATCCGTGCAGGTTGGTACGAATGGAGGGGCGAATGCAATGGAGGGGCTCAAGGTCATATCTGAGAATATCTCGGGGGAGGAACTGCTCAAGTATGGACATCCGACACTGAAAGATATGCGGAGATCCACCATGAATAGTATCAGCTCGCAAGATAGTGGTGAGTGGAAAGAAATCTGGAAATTTTTGTTTTCAACTTTTTCTGTTTTCAAACGAATTTTTTTATCACAAACCTTTTATATTCCAAATTTCGTCAATTTTTAATTTGTTACTACCTACTTATTTTTCATAATGTTTTTATTTCTAAATTATTTGTAGAATTCTTGTTGATGTTGTGGAACTCCATGATGAAGTAAATTCAAAATTCAAAATAATTTATTGTTAAAAACATTGTAAAATGTCACAACATCAGATTAAACAAATAAAAATAATATTATTACTCAAATCTAATAATAAAAACAGTTATAATAAATGAAGTAGACGGTTCCTTAATTATGAATTTCACTATATGATATCACATTATTATGATATGACACTATATGATATTGATATTGTAATATCATATAGGCCTAGTGGAATTGAAAATATCATAATTATAGTGGTTTTTTTTTCATAACTTGTAGCAGTGGGTGAATAGAATATTTAGGTATTTGTTGCCAGAATAGCATAAATGGAAGCTTATAGGATTTGCAATTTGTTTATTCAAATATTTATTATAGACATTGATATTATCACGTAATTTCAGACATAATTTTTTTTAAAAAGCTCAACTTCTGGGAAAATATTTCTGTGAATATTTTAGTATGGCTTTTTATCGGTGGAGAGAACCCGCCTTGTTTTTGTGCAGGGTCACTCATCCAAGAAACACTAAATTGAACTAATAAACTGAAAAAATAAGTGATAATAAAGAATTTGAAGTGCTAGATTCAAAGTGAAAAATAATCCACTCCGACACGCTCTTTTCTGTTACAATCTAATTAGGAAGGTATTGCATTAATAAGTTTACAGCTTGTAAAAATTAGTTGTATTCTAAATGAAGTCAACTTTAAATAAATTTGAAATGTAGGACAAGATTGATCTCGGTTTGATCACACACTGAAATATTGCTACTAGCTCAGTTCTAGATCAAACTTTTTTTGATGGGGATGATACCCACATAAGCTCAAGGCTTGTGTGTGGGTAATGGGAAGGATGATGATGAGAGATGAATGGACCTACACCTTTACGTGGGTTCCGAGATTCAATACATATATTTTTTATTGCATATTATTATTTCTTTTCATTCTTAATTTTTGAGAACCCTTCTCTGTTAGTATTTTCCCAAGAAGCCTCCATTCTAAGTTTCGTCTAAAACATTTTCAACAAATTACTATTCAGTTCACTTTTGTTGGTCCCCTTAAAAGCATGCGAAAATCTCTTTTAAAAATTGACAGTGTGCCTCCTCGCTGACAGGAGCTGGCCTGATTGGTGAGTGTGCATACTTCCATCTAACCTAATGCAAAACAAAATGCCTCGGCGCCAACGTCAGAGATGTCTCAAAGAGCTCGCATCTCAAGACTCTCGAGATGATGGTGTGGTTGCAACCAATTATTTACTGTATTTAGTTTTTATTTTAAATGTGAGTAAATTGTTTTAATTTTGTTTATTTTTCGCTTTTCATCGTCTAGACAATTGAGTGTTTCTTTTTCAAGACCTCATTTTTCAAATTGTTGTTTCCCTTCATGTGCTATCTATCCCCAATATTATTCTATTCCAAATAGAAGAGCTTTTTTTAATTTTGTTTATGTTTCGATTTTTATCATCTGGACAATTGAGTGTTTCTTTTTCAAGACCTCATTTTTCAAATTGTTGTTTCCCTTCATGTGTTATCTATCCTCAATATTATTCTATTCCAAATAGAAGAGCATTTTTTCAATTTTGTTTATGTTTCGCTTTTCATCGTCTAGAGTCTAGACAATTGAGTGTTTCTTTTTCAAGACCTCATTTTTCAAATTGTTGTTTCCCCTCATGCCTGATATTATTCTATTCCAAATAGACGAATAGAATTGTTTTAATTTTGTTTATTTTTTACTTTCCATCATCTGGAGAATTGAGTGTCTGTATTGTGTTCTTTTGTCAAGACCTCATTTTTCAAATTTTTGTTTCAATATTACTCTGTTTGTACATTGTCACATTCTTGATGTACCGTAAAATCACATTATAGATACAATATTTGTACGGGTATTCACCTAAGATAAAATGCATCAATGGGGAAAAAAGGATGAAAAACACAATAAAAGTAGATTCACAATGAATTTAGTGTCCTCATTGTTTAAGTGCCATCTGGGGCCTATTGCATGAGAAAATACCAGCTAGTAATACTAGTTGTCAGATGACAAGTTACCATAGTGACAAATATAGGGTGCGGCACGGCATTTTACTTATTTGAATTACGCGCTACGCAGCTGCCATCGGTCGTAGAAGGTTGAGGCCATTTGCAAACAGATGGGTGGAATTCTAAAATTTCACTTGAGTCTGGGTTAGTTGCGGCCATGCAGTGGTCAAGGAGAGGGAGCGAGCGTTCGCGGTGTCTGCATACTTTCCAACGGTCGTTTGATCGTTGCGGCCCAGCGTGCGTTTAGGAAACAGTTGTGTCGCGCCCAAAGGACGTATGTTCCTGGTCGAACAATCATTCCAGTGGATGGTGTTTTTTTAAGAATACCGGTAATGTTTGGCAACCAAATCTAGGTCCGTCACGGAAATCACTAGAACACCAGAAAACGTAGAGAGTAAGGCAGGCGGTTTTGCGGATAGGGCGGTACACAGAGACGATAGGGCAGTTACAGTCACTTCGGAACGGTACGCGGTGAGGATGATTGAGGATTTTCCACAAAATGTGTGGTTTCCAGCAGATTGGTGCCACTCCTCCACGGCAGGCGTCAATGGATCTCTTGCGCGAACACTTTCTACCACGACAGCTCATCATCTAAAGGGTGTTGGTCTCCATGGCCAGCACGCTCTTGGATTTAACCCCCTGTTGACTATTTTTGAGGGATATCTGAAATCCATAGTTTACGTAATCGTCCAAGGACGAAGCTGAGCTAAAAAGAACAGCATTCGCGCTGCAATTGTCGACATTGGTCCAGAATATGCTTGAAAAGGTGAGCAAAACTTCCAATCTCGCCTTACAAAATGCATTGAACAACGTGGAGGTCGCCTAAAAGACATTATATTAAAGAAATAAAGCGTAAGTGAACCAAACAAAACTTTAAATGTAGTATTTTGTAAAATAAAAATTAAGTTATTTATCTTTTAATACTTTTTGACTTGTGGTTCTTTAAAATAAGTGAAATGCCGCGCCGCACCCTTTGATATTACTAGCTTGTATTTTCTCATACAACAGGCCCCAGAGGGTCACTTATCATTTGTAGCACAAGCCTGAAGCCTATCATCCTAATTAATATCCTATTTTTATCTTTCCAAAGCGTAATCTGTATTCTCGCTAGGAATTGCAGAATTGGTGTTGAATTTTTACTGGGAAAGTGCTTACTATGTTATTAACTCCCCAATGAAGAGCTTACATGGTAGTCACAGAATAGAGAGAAGAAGACTTCTTCTCTATTGGCGAAGACTTCTATTGAAGAAGACTTCTTTTCTATTCTATTGTAGAGTACCATGGTAAAGTTTCTTTACTTTTTAGTGTGCCTAAAACTCTACCTTACCTCTCATTTTGCAGTAGAAAACTCGACTTTTCAGGTTTGATGGTGTACCTCCAGCAATCACTTCTAACAATATTCCTTAGTAAGATTTGTGGTTTAGTAGTATGTATGCTTGTAGCATTTCAGAACACCCAATAATAATAATATCATCTTTTAGGCTAGGCGTACACCGGTAAGTCAAGACAAGACAAGATTGAGTCGTTTTAGTCACAGTTAATTCATGATAGTTGCTTATGAGCAGCACACACTGATGCAATGACTAAATCGGTGACTTGTTATGCTTCATAGCACAACATGTGATGTGCTAACTAAGCAATGACTATCGACTGTCTTGTCTTGGCTAACCGGTGTACGCCTATAACCTATCCACTGGCGAACATTGTTCCTCCACGCCGCACCATCATTTTATATCTGTAAATGAAAGATAGCAGATAACTCGTTCTAACTTCCCAGAATTGGATTTCTTTTCTGCTTGAATTTCGTTTTCAACTTTCTTCCATCCTTAATAACGCTCCCATCTAGTCATGCATGCTCTAAGGAATATCCGTTCTGCTCCATTCTGCCGCCAATTCATTCTAACTCCATAATAATTAATTGATCGAATTTCGCTAAGGAGCGTATTCTGTTGTCAATATTCGCGGTAGCGAAATCTTCAAGTATTATGCAATTCAGTTCAATTGGGGTACCGTTTCAATTAATTTATTACGATTCATAAGCAATTGAATAGTTGCAATATCTCATTTTCCCCTTCCATCTTTCCATTTCAACTCCTGTGTAATTTGCTGATTGTCGTTTGTAACTTTTGCACCTTATCAACAAATTCAGAAATTATTCTCTTGTGAAATTAATGCTTTCAAAATGGTAATAGTGAGAGATAAAAGCCTGATGTCAACATTACTGCTCTCATTGCAAAATTTCTCCCTTTTATTTAATTCTATATAATTCGATTCCAACTCAATCTCAATGACTGGATTATTATTTTTCATTGGTCAACTGAAATGTGCTTTAATCTCCTGATATTGATAGTTGATGTCCAACATTACTGCTCTTATTAGAAAATTCTCTCCATTTATTTCATTGTATAATTCGATTCAATTTCAATCTCACAATGACTGGATTATTATGTCCATTGGTCAACTGAAATTCGCTGAATCTTCTGATATAACTGATAGTTGATGTAAACATTACAGCTCTTGATTCTCTTCATTTCATTTCATTGTATAATTCGATACCATTTTCTATCACAATGACCTGATTATTTTTCCTATTAGTTAACTTAATTATGAAACGTTTTTGATATTGATAGTTGATGTCGAGAATCAACTGATACCAGTTGATGCTGTGTCTTGTTACCGTCTCGTTGAATCTCTCATGGTGAATTGTTGCAGTTTTCTATCCTGTTAATAAGGAGTTGATTGTATTTTCATTGGTCAACTGAAATGTACTTTAACACTCTCTTGATATTGATAGTTTGTTGAATGGATAATTATTGATAAGATCCAACTGCTGGTTTACTGGAATATGCTGCTCACTGGATGTTGATACTTGTTGAATGGATGATATTCATTTATGGGCAAGATACATTACAAGGTGGGAAGAAATCAGCGAACGGTACATGTTGTCCAACACTGCTTCTTTCCCAAAATTTGATAAATAGTCCAGAGGTCTTGTTGTTTATTCATCTTAATGAAATTGTGGCAGGTCCAAAACTATTAACTAACAATGATTCTGAATTTCTAAGATTTGCACTACATGACAGGAGGTAAAATTAATTAAACAAAGAATAATATTAAAAACTACCTAAAATATCATATTTTCACATGAATTTTGCGACAGAAAGATTGAAAGACAATATTAATAGAATATGATAAACTGACCTTCACATTAAACCTACAAATTTTTTTCAAAGCCATACAACATTTCCAACAATATAATTTATTTTGCAGGTATAAACATGAACTATCACGGTGAACCCAGAGACCGCGACGAGAGACTCTTCCACAGGCATCGCCCAAACTTGACTCGTCGCGGCGGCGGTGGCGACTTGTCGCATAAATCCAGGAAACGACAAGGCGACGACTTCGTGTCGCGACAAGTGGCAAAGGAGCGATTGTGAGATGAGACAGGGTGGCATTTCGTTTTGATTAAAACAAAATCTAATAAAAAGTTGCAGTGGCATTGTCCGCCCAAGAATATATGGAAGCCTACTACTGAGGTAAGGATTGAAGTCTGATTGAATTTTATAAAACATTTCATATTCGACTATGTTACAACGCAATTATTACGGTTTCACAATTAAAATCGAAGCAGCTGCCTTCTCGAAATGAAAACTTGTATCGTAATGAAGACTTTCCAAAACACTTACTTCATTATGACACTGTTTATAGTTCAATCTGATACAGCATCCAGTTTTGAAACACTGGAATGGAACTAAATAGAATTGCAGCTGATTTGATCAAACCGCTAATCTATCTATCTATCGTATAGCAGGATCCAATTAACTTGTCAGAAATCAGCTGTTCCAGTAATAATTAAACAGTGGTTTCGACACAATAATCAAAAGGCTTGAAAGTCTTAAAGACCTTTAAAGTCTTTAAAATACCTTACGAAGACCTTTCCACAAAAAAAAGGTAACTTTTAAAATACCTTTTCAATAATCTGCGAGATTCAGCATTATTTGTAGGTTTAGTATTGTGATCATATACTCGTCGATCATATGTTTTATGACAAGTTAAAAGAGACCTGCTATACTTCATTATGACTCTGTTTCTAGTTCAATCTGATCCAGAATCCAGTTTTGAAACACTGGAATGTAACTAAATAGAATTGCTGCTGATTTGATTAAACCGCTAATGCGTTGTGTTTAGCTGTCCTAACCCTACCCTATACAGTCAGCATGAAACATGACTTCTGCAGCCTAAGGCTAGGCGTACACCGGTTAGCCAAGACAAGACGAGACTAGATTAGTCACGTTTAGACACAGTACTTCACATAGTTGCTTATGAAGCAACACACACCGATTAGTCATTGCATCGACGTGTGCCGCTGTATAACGCTGCTTTCTGAACTGACTTTAAGAGAGACGGATGTTTTCAAAAGTGTATATGAAAGTTTATTTGAATCATACGTTATCTTCCTAACACCAATACAAGTAAATAACCCAATTTGAAATTTGTATGAAAAACTCCAAAACGTTTTGAGAGTATATTTCAAAAATTACATATACAGGAAAGAGTGGCCCCCTTAATGCGTTAATGCTCATTAAAAAGCCGCAATTCTCAATTAGGTCAGGTCCTTAACTTTTTTGATACAGCAACAATTCATTCATGTATTGCAGTATTCAAATCTTCAATGAAACGATATGTCACGATATTGGCTTGAATTTCAAATAAGAAGAATCTACCATGCCAATAGCTCGACTTGAAACTTTCTGCTGAAGCTCCGTTGAACGACGATTGCGAATTAGATTCATTCCTATTGGTTAAATATTGTTCAGCAACAAATACGCGATTTTTCAAGGTCCAATTGCGCCATTATTTTTAAAACGGATACTTTAAACCTGGAAAATAATTACGATTTAACCTCGAAATGGTGTCGCTCTGCGGTCACAGACAGCTCTAGTCCACTGATACTATCCTACTCAAATCCATCCGTTCTTCTTGCGCCACCTAGTATGTGAAGTACTGTGACTAAACGTGACTAATCTCGTCTTGTCTTGTCTTGACTAACCGGTGTACGCCTAGCCTTATGGTTCGATTTAACAAAAATGTATCAAACTTTCTTCTAGTGTCGTGCTCATGATGATGTCGAGAAATTGGTGATCTAAATCTGTAATCTTCTCTATGTTTCGACCACAGGCAATCAAAGAGTTCGGCATGGTGGAGGACGGTGACCGTGTGTTTACGGTGTGTGTGTCTGAGCTCTGGAGGAAAGACTCGCTGTCGCTTACTGCACACCCTGCATCAGTACCAGTACTTATGCGCGATCCAAAGGCGGTTCGCTTTCAGCTGGGGCAGCTACTGTTGATCCGGAAGCACTGCTTACGACCCAAGGCCTGTGCGCCAGCGAGGGCGCTCGGTGTTACGCACTATTTGTACGAAGAGCAGTGTGGTACTTCATATGGGCGTATTCTGATAAATTCTCCAAAATTTGAAGATCTTACTTTAAATGCCAAAAAAAAAAACAAGACAAAGTTTACTACACCTTTTCCAACTGTATTTGAGAAAGTGTCAATTCAATTTGAGAAAGTATCAGTTGTAATTGAGAATAGTGATTTGTAATTGAGAAAACATCAGTTTTAAATGAGGACGGTCAATTGTATTTGAGAAGATATCACATGTAATTGAGAATGGTGAATTGTAAATGAGTTCTCAATTACAACTGACATCTTCTCAATTTCAAATGATACTTTCTCATTTACAATTCACCATTCTCAATTACATGTGATATCTTCTCAAATACAATTGACCGTTCTCATTTACAACTGATGTTTTCTCAATTACAAATGACCATTCTCAATTACAATTGATACTTTCTCAAATACAACTGGAAAAGGTGTAGAAGTAAATAATAAAATGAAATCCCCGTACTAAGTTTGTTAGTTGTTTTTCTACGGTGACACAAAAAAGTGTCATTTTTGATCTGGATAAAGCAGGCAAAAATACTGCGAGATTGAAAGGATGGCGGATGACAGAGAAGCGTGGAGAGTTTCTGCCAACCAGCCCAAAGTGGATCTTAACCAAAGAAGAAAAAGAAAGCAGGCAAAATATTATTGCACCAGTTTACTGCTTTCTTTGTGAGAAATAAAGGAGTGCAGTAAACCGGCCCTTAGTGTCTTTTCCTTTTTTTCAGGTTTAATTTAGTTACTGTAAGACGAACCATTCCTCCACGCAGGCTCAGCCTAATGAGGAATGCACTTGATTTTTCTTGTATTTTGTAAAAATTACGTTTATTAATTGAGTGAATAAAGTATGTGACTATTACCTACTGTATGTAAATAGACGTATGTAAAAATACATTTATAATTCGAATTTTCTTTGAAGTGATACAGTATCACATAGTACCACTACTCTAGTGAGCGAGTGAGATAAATTGCTGCATTGCATAACGTGCGCTCTATCTCTGCGCAGTAGAGTTCTTATTTTGAAGGCTCTTTTGTCTGTTGCCAGACTATATCCTACTCAAATCCATGCGTTCTTTTTGCGCCACCCTGTATATTGATTGAATTGGCACCAACCAGATGATTAACTTATTGCATTCCCGTATTACAGCGATTTTGGAGCAAGCGAGCGCGGCGCCCGAATGCAAGTCGATCTGCAGCTTCTGCAGTCGCATGAAGCGCGGCCGCCTGTACGCGACTGCGCGTGCGCTGGCTACAACGATGCTGGCACTCGGCCAACATCTATGGACGACCTGGCCGAGAGCTTCCTCATGTCCACCGCCACAGCGGCCGGCTGCGATCCGTGAGACTGCACTATCTCATCAGGGAACAGGAATCTGCGTGTGATCCGGCCGTTCGTCTATGTGTGCGCAGTCGCTCAGACAGTTCGCCGAGAGCCCGCAAGTTGCTGTCATCCCGGAGAATTGTCCGGCTTGTTTCGAGGCGCCCAAGGTTATTCACACGGTTTTTCTGTTGTTGATCAAGGTTTCAAGGTGATGTCGAATTTACTGGGAAGCTAGAACATCACAGGTCGCATAAAACTGTGACTATTGAACTACATGAAATGGTTTACAATCCTCCTCCTTCTCCTTCTTTTTCTTTCCTTTCTTCTTCTTCTTCTTCTTCTTCTTTGCTTCTTCTAGCCCTTTTCTTCTTCTTCTTCTTCTTCTTCTTCTTCTTCTTCTTCTTCTTCTTCTTCTTGTTCTTCTTCTTTTCTTCTTTTTCTTCTTCTTCTTCTTATTCTTCTGCTCTCTTCTCCTTCTTCTCTGGGTCATTTTGTAACAGCTTTGAACATATATCTTGTCCACCTTCTATTCTTCTCATCTTATTCATCTTCTCCTTCTTCTTCTCATTCTTTATCTTCCAACTTCTTCTTACTTCTTCTTTCTTCTTCTTCTTCTTCTTCTTCTTCTTCTTCTCCTTCTTCTTCTCCTTCTTCTTCTTCCTTCTTCTTCTTCTTCTTCTTCTTCTGCTTCTTGTTCTTCTTCTTTTCTGCTTCTTCTTTTAATTCTTCTTCTTCTTCTTCTTCTTTCTTCTTCTTCTTCTTCTTCTTCTTCTTCTTTTCTTCTTCTTCTGCCCTTCTCCTTCTTCTCATTCTTCGTCTTCTTCTTCCTTCTTCTTCTTTCTTTTCTTTCTTTTTCTTCTTCTGCTCCTTCTCCTTCTTCTCATTATTCATTTTCTTCTTCTACTTCTTCTCTTTCTTTATCTTCTTCTTCTTCTTTTTCTTCTTCTTCTTCTTCTTCTTCTTCTTCTTCATAACTAACTTCTTCTTCTTCTTCTTCTTCTTCTTCTTCTTCTTCTTCTTTTTCTTCTTCTTTTTCTTCTTCTTCTTTCTTCTTCTTCTTCTTCTTCTTCTTCTTCTTCTTCTTCTGCTCATACTCCTTCTTCTCATTTCTTCTTCTTCTTCTTCTTCTTCTTCTTCTTCTTCTGCTCCTTATAGCTAACTTCTTCTTCTTCAACACAACCCCTTCTTAACTCCTTCTCCTTTATTACTCATTCTTCATCTTCTTCTCCTTCTTCTTCTTCTTCTGCTTGAAGCTTCCTCATGTCCACCTTCCACAACGTAGCTGCGATCACTTGAAGGCACACTACCTCTCATCAAGGAACAGGATCTGCGTGTGATCCGGCCGTTCGACCATATGCGCGAGAAGTGGCTCAGACAGTTCGCCGAGAGCCAGCACAAGGTTGCCCGTCATCCCGGAGAATTGTCCGGCATGTTTCAAGGCGCCCAAGGTTTCGTTTGTTTACAGGTTTTCTGTTGTTG